>JAHWFP010007779.1:0-11741 GCA_023313725.1 Lithobius niger | reverse complement strand
AGACAAAAAAAATTACAATAATGGCAGTATAAAATTGTTACCACCGTTATAAACAAATGTAAAGTTACAATTTTTATTAGCTATTTTCACTACCATTTATATTATTATTTTAATACTATTTTAAATTACTATTTTTAATAATAGCGACATGCACGAAGAGATGCACCCTTAAGACATTGAAAGCGGCAATTGTTGTTCTAAGAAAACTGAAAACATGTGGTGCACTGAAAACATGTGGTGCACTGAAAACATGTGGTGCACTGAAAACATGTGGTGCACTGAAAGCATGTGGTGCACTGAAAACATGTGGTGCACTGAAAACATGAGGTGCACTGAAAACATGAGGTGCACTGAAAACATGTGGTGCACTGAAAACATGTGGTGCATTTCCCCATCCCGCTTGTATTGCTCCCACTGATAAAAGACAGGCTGCACGTAAGGGGTTAAAAAAGGATTATTCGTAATGAATTCTTCGTATATCTTCACGACGTGTTGGTTTTGCTGGACGAAGCTGCTAATTACGTTTTGGTTAATGCTTTGGTTTATGCTTTGTGCGGTATAAGGCAGGACACCCATTGACTGCAGCTCGGACGTAGCGCCAACGGCGCGCTTCAAATATGAAATTTTCCAACGTGATCAAAGCAACGCTTGGAACTGGGCTTTGGCCCGGCGCTTAACGCGTTGCCTAGCAACGAGTGACGTTGCGGCGTGAAGCCTAAAGTCGCAACGCTCCTAAAGTTTTGGTGAGTAGCCTCCTTTATTCGTTAGGGAACTGGAGAGAGGGAACATGTGTCTCTCGTACCAAAAAACTGCAAATTTCGTTTTGCCGTACGCCTATACATTTTTTTTGCCGAGCTACCTCATAGCCCTGTTGGGCGTTCCATCTCTCCCATGTCCATTAATTTGCACCGCAGTTTTATATCATTGTATCTACATTATTGAAAACTTACTGTGTCGGTAAGTGCGGTCGTGTTTTCACCTTTACTCCTCTGGAATTCCGACACCTACAAAGATGAGAGCAGCACCAAATAAAACCAATTTAAATTACGGTTCGATTGCGCCCATTTTCGTCACTGTAACTTGATTTTTTGACCATTAAATATGCAAAAAAAAAACTGCTCTGAAAAGAGTTTCGTGATGTCAAAGTAACAGTTCTTCAGGGTAACTTTCAGGGAAATTAATCACAGAGAAGTTTGGCCATAAAAAATTAAAAATAAAAATAAACTTAAAACGATGCCATGTTTTGCATCATACGTAGTGTCAGCAACACGGCATAAAATATTCGTTGATTTCAACTGGCTGGACGCACGGAAAAAATAAACTTGTGGGTTTTCAAGGGTTGCATGAAGGTGCGCGGATTGAGCGATCAAAGTGAGTGATTTCCGCGTATAATAAACCTGTTCAACGTAAAATAAACCCTCTTTACTGTATATGAACTGAACACATTCTAAGGCATGTCATGAACGAACTTTGTTGAACAGCTACAATTAGCTTGTGCCCTAATATCCAGTACATTGATTTTGTGAAGCCCTGGGGATTGAGTAAACTGCATGAAGCATAGATCGACGCCGAGAGAGTGAGCGAAGCCAGCGATATGATAGTTGACGCATGTGAAAAACAATTACTTTAAGGAATGGCAGTGCGATATGGCATACACGGTATGGTAGTACATCGTAAAATTATACCATGGATTGAAGGATTCGAGTTAGATTTTTCTGATGCAGTGCATACACGCCGTATTTTGTTTCTCTCCATTATACGAACGGTTGTTATAGCTGGTAACTATTTCTATCGATAACACTGACGGAGCTCTCGTAAACCGAAAGGCAGCGAAATGAGACTATTCAATTTAAAATTTAAATGTGTTCATTTCTCTTATCCTTCCATTTCCGAGGAACAAATATCATGAACCTCGCAATGCCTCGCAGAAGGCAGATAACCGCAAACACAAGGATCGTTTTATGTTTGTACGTGTGTTCAAATTCCGGCGCATTCTTTTTATCCCCATCATGTAGGCGGCGCCCCGCACCGCGCCGTCTTGTCAGCTATATAATCTTTCAAAATTCCATTCCAGCAGAGAACGCACGGTCGCCTTGTTGAAGGGTCGTGACTAGTTCGCGCAACCCCAAAACAGACTCACTTTTTCGAAAATGTAGAAAAGCTCAATAATTGGCATAAAAAAAACCAATGATGGGTGTAGTCTGAGATTGGGAAGTTGTTTTTGTGCGAGGTTACACTCGGTCTTGTTCAATCTCAGATCGCTGTGATTACGGATCTCGTTTTAAGTAGTGCTATCTATTTGTGACCTGTTAAATTGGTGCGAGGCCGGCTACACGATGATATCTACGTGCGTTAATGATGTAGAAATATGCGGCTAACGGTGTAAGGTTGCGGTTTAGCCGGTACTTCATCCTGAAACGACGAAATGAGTTTCATTTTCTGTCCCTCAGTCTATTATGGGATGGCAGAGAACAAAGAAGATTAACTCACTCTTTGATTAAAAACCCCACCTCAATGTGGCTTAGAAACAACTTTGAAAATGAGGCGGGTATACGCGTAGCATTCCTTTGGCCTGCCATAATTTAAGACTACGAAAAAAAAAATGAAAATAAAATCGCAGGCACGTTTTGGGAATTTCCTCGCCTGAAATCCATTTCCGCGTTGTAGATTTCAGCGGAGGAATTTCCCCAAACGTACCTGAGATTCCATTTTAATTTTTTCGTAGTCTTAAATTCTGGTGTCTTCATCCAAAGGCCGAATGAATGCTACGAATAGAGCAGTGACATAACGTAGTATTATTGTATATAACTCTATGGTGGAGCCAGTAACAGGGTTAACTGCAAGGGACACTGGAGGATGGAAAAAAGGTCGTCTTACTGACGCCAATGCTATTAGGCTGGATTTCTTCAGCCTATAACGCGCGATTTTTTGTTGTTGGAGAAAACAACGTTTTTTTAAGCCTAAGAAATCCGCTCTCAAAGCACTGTCTTGACTAGAAATGCCGTTGTTTTTCCTTACATTTTAATCTAGTGCACCTTGTAGGTACGCCATCCAGGTGCTATCCCGTAGCCAATATGACGTCACTTGCCGCTGCTCTATACAACGCCAAAATGGTGTCTCCCACAGGGTTTCGATGCAACAAAAGCAGTTTATTCCTAATTTTTGAAAAACTCTTGACCTCCTTATCAAGTTTTACAGTAAAAAAAAAGACTTGTACCCAAAAAAGAAACAAACTTACGACATTAAAATAAATAGGCCTCTACATTACAATTCCATCTCACAAATAACAAATTCCTATGGGTAAGTTGATCGTGCAGAAGCATCTCGATTTTGACGCGATTTTGTTGTAATCTTTCGCCGTGTCGTGTACAATAATACCGCAAATCTTAATTGTTGTATTTGATTATTGTTAGCAGATGCTGCGGTTTTTACTTTAACTTTTTGAACTTTAACTTTTGTTTAACATGGCTGACGATGTGGATGTCTTGTTGCAAGATTTGTATAGAAGTAAAATTGTATCTTCGTCGGACATAAACACAGGTCTCGTCGACGACGATGTCTTTGAAGAAGTGCTGGTTCAAGCAGAGAGGAGAGGGATACCCAAAGAGGCAGTTGCAAGGTACGGTTTGAGATCTGTTTCAAGTGTGGTGATAGGTGGAAGTCAACAAGATGGCGGCCATACTATGCAGCATGAACAAGTCTCAGAGGGAAGCCAGGCTGCTCACAAGGCAGACGGCCGCAGGGAAGTTCTACACACTGTCGAGAGAATGTTTTCTGCTGCAGTGAAGGGACATAATCAACCGATTTTGAACTTGAATCCTGATGTTCCGGCTGGGGCGATGGTAGAGGGTAGGAGGAACTATAGCCGTAAAATTGTAGCTCTTAAGAAGCAGTATGGTGGTGGTCTGTTGTCGGCGGATTTGACCAGGGCCCTAATACTATTATGTGGAGAGAAAGGGCAACTATGCTCCCTGACACAAGTGTACCTCCATGTAGAAGCAGTGGTAGGCAAGGGGGAGATAGAGGCTGTAGGTATTTTGCGATCGGGTCGTGCATTTGAAGTAACTTTAGTGACACCCACTGCGAAAAAGAAGCTTTTTG
This sequence comes from Lithobius niger, assembly GCA_023313725.1. Classification (NCBI taxonomy): domain Eukaryota; kingdom Metazoa; phylum Arthropoda; class Chilopoda; order Lithobiomorpha; family Lithobiidae; genus Lithobius; species Lithobius niger. Next base: position 7,640 of record JAHWFP010007779.1, on the reverse strand, counting down.
CTGCTAAACTAGTCATTAACGGTTCGCCAGTTGAGATATATGATTTGCATGATCAGCCTGTTCATGCGAGGCTGCATTGGCTGCCTCACAGTGTGACCCCTGGAGATGTGGCAGCAGCGTTTCAAGATTTTGCCACTCTTGAGTCGCACGCTTTTGAGCGTCTAGTGGTTCGCGGTGAAGAAGTTTGTGACACAGCTGTGCGTCTTATTACCTTCCGCTTAAAGCCATTCAAAACAATCGAACATGTGCCGAATGTATGCATAGTTAAGGGTATGCCATCGTTGGTTGTGGTCGCGGATCGCCTTCCCCAATGCTTAAAATGCTCGATGCGCGGCCATTTTAGACGCGAATGCGCGAGTCTCTACTGTGAGACATGCGCAGCATACTTTGATCCACGTCGCCTCTGTGGCCACCTTAGTGCTGTGCAGGCAGAAGTGGCGGTAGATGCAGTTTCAGCCAAGGGGTGTGCCGTCCCAGTTGGCAAGGTTCAACACCAGCGAGACAGTGCTCGAAGGGACCATACAGAGTCTCATAGTGTGATGCCTAGTCACCAGTGTCATTTGCCCAATTCTTCACCGCAAGCCCGGCTGGCTAATACCACCCCAAGTAGTGACCCGCAGCCGCAAACACCTGTCCCGGGGCCGATCACCTTGCCGTCGAGATCACGCGTGACGGGGAATGTGGCCTCGGAATTGACGACGCCGAGTGTTTTGCCGAGTGTTGCATCGATCGTGTATGCTCCTAGCAGTGAAGAAAGAGGCGGCTCATCTCCTGCCAGGAAGAAGAAAAGGGGTAATCGTTCTCGTTCTTCAGCTGGTGGACAGGAATGCACTCCAGCTGGGACAAGTGAAGTGAGTGATGTCCTTTGTGGCAGTGATGTCGCAACTCAAGACGTACGAGTTTCGCCGGGTCAGGTGGTCGACGATTCCGAGATTAGTCAGTTTGTAGGAGCTGAGATAGAATTGGTTGACTATGGTGGTTGTCAGGTAAAAGATGATGGTGGCAAAAGTGATCAGGTAAAAGATAGTGGTGGTGGTAAAAGTGATCAAGGGGACGATCATGATTATTGCAATGTTGTTGTCCGAGGTGACAGTAATGATACTCTTGAAGTTTCAGAGGTGTTTGAAGAGGATGTTTTTGATTTAGACATTGCTAGTGTAATTACTGTTAGCTGTAATGCTAATGATAATTTTGAGGATATGCAGCAGGGATATGGGGACGGAGTGGAGGAGGGAGTGGGTGTAGGTTAGGGTCACGGCCGATTAGGTTAGGGGTTAGTACATGTGTCTTTCTTTCGGATCTACAGCATTTTCCATTGCTTCCTGGAATGCCAGGAGCTTGGTCAACAAAAAACACGAAATTGAGGAATTGTTGTCGCGTGTGCATGTACTGGGGGTTCAAGAAGCCAATTTAACTTCCTTTGAGACTGCTGCTGCTATGCTGTGTGATTTTGTCTCGGGTGGACATGGGGTTGGGATTTTTGTCAAATGGGCTGTTCCATACGTTCTGTGCCCTGTGCCTCTTGTATTTCCTGGTCTTGGTGTGTGTGCTGTTAGGATTTTTATGTTAGCTCAGTGGGTAACGGTTGTTGTTGTCCATGTTAAGAGTGCACGGACGACTGGAGAGTGGGACGCCTGGTTTCGTCAGTTCCCTCGTCCTCTGATAGTGTGTGGGGATTTTAATGCCCACCACTATGACTGGGGTTCTGTTAGGGTGGACACGAACGGTCGGCGTCTCAGTGCTGCCATTGACCAGAACGGCCTTTGTGTTCTTCATGGAGGGAACTCAACTTTTTCGCGGTGGCAGAAGGGCATTGTGCAAGAGTCTGTTTTAGACTTTTTTCTTTGTTCCCCAGGGATTGAGAAGTATCTTTGTTGCTCTGTATCGGACGACCAGCGTGGAAGTGACCACTTCCCTGTGGTTCTTCTTCCCCGCGCTGCCAGTGTTCCACGACGGGCTCGCGCCAGGACGAGACCACAGGTTTCCAGTGGCATTATGGAGGAGTGGCTGGAGGTAAATGGTGTTACTCCTGTTAGAGCGGACTACCGCAAGCGGCCTCAGGCTGTGATGAGGTCTCAGCCTAGTTGGTGGACTGTTTTGTGTTCACGTGCAGTACGTGATCGTCGACAGGCGTATAGGCGCTGGAAGAGGTATCCTTGCGATGAGACCTGGTTTGTGTACAAGGGTACGTCTAGGGAATCGGCGTATGTTATTCGTTCTGAGCGTGACCTGTACCCAGATAGAGTTTGTGGGCAGGTTTGTTCTGCAGCGTCGCTCACCAGGGCATGGCATGTGGTGAATCAGGCAACTGAGCATGTATCGCAAAAGTGGGTCTATGATCCAGAGGGTGAGCCGGGTGCTATTTTGAAAGGAGAGGCGATGGCTGACGCTTTCTGCAGACGATTTGCAAGCGTGTACGCTCTCCCAGTTGGTCTATGTCCACCTGTCCCTACAGGCAGCAGTATTGATGGGTCCCCATCAGATCATCCTTTGGTGGAGTCGGAGTTTTCATCGGCGTTAGCAAAATGCAAGGATAGCAGTGCTGCAGGAATAGATGGGGTATCGTATAGAATGCTGCGTGATCTCGGTTCCGCCTCGCGTGCCAGATGTGTTGAGCTTTTCCGTGCCATTTTCCAGAATGGTTTAGTACCAGATTCATGGCTCTTCACCATCATTGTCCCTCTGCACAAACCAGGGTCGGTGAGGTCGCTTGTGTCCAATTATAGGCCGATCTCCCTCTTGTCCAATCTTAGGAAGGTCTACGAGCGAATGCTGGTGAGGAGGCTAGAAAATCACCTAGAGTACTATGCCTGTTTGGCTCCTGTACAATTTGGGTATCGTGCTGGCCGTAGTGCCCAAGATGCAGTGATGTTTCTGTTGTCAGGCATTTACGAATCATGGGCAAAGGGCTATACTGTGGTCGCGGTTTTCTTGGACATACAGGCGGCGTATGATACAGTGGATGTGGATTGGGTGCGCTGCTGTATGGTCAATATGGGTGTGGGCCCTGGCCTCATAAAAGCGATTTGTGCACTTTTAGGGGCTCGTCATTTTGCCACCAGAGTGGATGGCTATTGGTCCTTTGTCAACAGCTCCAGTCGAGGCCTCCCTCAGGGGAGCTGCCTCAGTCCCCTTCTTTTTGCTATTGCAGTCAACGATGTTCTTGTGGAGATTGGGGCATCAAACAATGTAGTTTGTTATGCAGATGACATTGCTTTGTGGTTTGCCGGCAGTGACCCGGATGTTTGCTGTCGGTGTGCCGAAGTGGCAGTTGAACGTGTCTCCGCCCTTCTTTCTGCACGAGGTCTCCTTCTTGCCCCGGCTAAAACTGAGTTGGTTGTCTTTAGCAGGTTACGCGTTAGGCGTGCCAATCCATTCACTATCTGCGTCAATGGCACCACAGTGACACAGGCTTCGTCTGTCAGGTACCTTGGTGTTTTGCTGGATGAGAAACTCGATTGGGGCCAGCACACTTTGTCTCTACGGGAGAAAATCAGGTCTCGGTCTGCTGTTTTGAAGCGTCTCTCCAGGATGTCCGGTGTTAGGCGTGGTGCCCTCCGTGCTGTATACAAGGCTTTCATTCGTGCTGTCTTGGACTTCCACCTACCTTTCTTGGCCGGTGAGCGACGCCACGTTTCCACGCTGCAGACTGCAGTGAATGAGTGTCTGCGTGTTGTATCTGGTTGTCTCCCGACGACTCCAGTGCAGGCCTTATGGGTCGAGTCCTGTGAGCCCCCCCTCCATGTCAGGGCAGTGGAGCTCCTCTGTGTGATGGGGATGCGTTGTGTCAGTAGGGGCATGGACGATTGCGTTGGTAAGATAGTTCGTGACTATTGTTCCCTTCGCCCGTCATTGCTGGGAGTGTTAGGTCCTTTGGGTTCGGTAGCCATGGCGATTCAGAGACTGTCCTCTATTTCGCCATTGGGCGTGGCGCGGGTTGTCGTCTTCAGTCCCTGGGTGTGGTGTCCTGCACTCGTTGAGGTATTTTCGCAGCGTGTCACTGGGTGTGACGTTTTCTGTGACGCCTCCTACAGCAGGAGCATGGGCACTGGGGGTGTGGGGATTACTATACCGTCCCTGAAAGTGTTTCTTAGTAGGAAGTTGCAAGCGGTGTCCTCCAGCTCCCACTGTGAGCTCTGCGCCATCTCCGTGGCACTGGATGTAGCCATGGACCTGGACCTGCCATCGTTCATGTTGTATACGGATTCACGAGCTGCCATAGCGGCCCTGAGGCGTGCGATAGAGCACCTTGACTTTTGCGACCCAATCCTTTATGAGATTTGTCGCAAGTTACTCGCTGTGTCTCAAGCTGGTTTCGTTGGTCTTGGCTGGGTGAAGGGCCATAGTGGCGTCGTTGGGAATGAACAAGCAGATGGTTTGGCCAAGGCTGCAGCGGCCACAGATGGCGTTGCCATATCTCCCGTTTCCCACCCAGGGTCGAAACGTCCTTTGTTACGTGCATGGTTGCTAAAGGAGTGGGAGAGAGAATGGTCCGTGGCCACGACTGGTAGGGTTCTGCACGGTCTACAGCCTGGATGCTCTCTTGCATGTTCGCTTGATGCTCTTCCGCTTTCAGTCAGTAGGGTTCTCTCCCGGCTACGTACGGGGCACTCTCTTCTAGCAGCACATCGCCACAGGATGGGATGGTGTGTCACTCCTGCATGTACAGGTTGTGGTGAGCCGCAGACCCCACAGCATTTTCTTCTGGAGTGTACAGCTGTCCAACAGTTACGGTTGGGGTTACAGGGTTACATGCGTCCAGGGCTAGGGGTGGGCGGTCTACTCTCTCTCCACTATCCACCAGTATTCGCGAGACTTAGAGCAGTAGCTGTCTTTGTTAATAGGTCAGGTGTTCGGGTTTAGGCCGGCGACCTAAAATTTCACTTGTGCTCCCTGCTTCGCTCTGTTCCCGAGTTATGAAATGTGGTGTTGACCTAGTGCGTCTGTGCACAAGTTGTTGTGTTGTAAAATTTTATGTCCGAGCGCATGGCTGAGGGCCGAGGCTCGTGGAATAAAACCAAACCAAAACCGGTTTTTTTGGTTGTATTCAATTGTTTGCTGTGGGCGCATGACTATGGGTCGCGGCCCCAATAAAAACACAATTCAATTCAATTCGGCTGAGACGATTGGTCACTTCCGTCTTGAGTGCCCGCAGTGGCACAGGCTCCGATGTAAATACCTTGGGACATTTGATCTGGGGTTAGACTTGCTAAAGGTACTTGGCGTGGCTCCTCACGTGCCAGCGACGCTTGCCCAGTTCCGTGCAATTGTTGCCTTTTGCCATGCGACAGGCCAGCGGGTATGACATGGTGGGACTGTGTAGGGTAGCGTGCGGTTCGTCTGCCTCCGTAATCCTATCTCTTTGCAGCGTCCTGTGGTATTTGTTTCTTTCTTCATTCCTGTAGTCATCTGTATTCATCTGGTTCTGCTGTTGGTCCGTAATTTAGTCCGTAATTTAGTGTTTAGTGTTTAGTGTATGCAGGGTGCGTGGCAAGGCGCCTTACCCTCAATAAAATTCCATTCCATTCCATTCTGTAATGTTTAATGTAGTGTTTAATGTTTAGTGTTTGGTGTATTAGGCTGGCGGGGAGCGCATGACCGCGGGCCGAGGCCCCACAGGTAAATAAAATAATAATAATAATAATAATAACAATAATAATAATATAATAATAATAATATTATTATTCCATTACAATACATATACGTACAATATACACTGTAAAGCTCGAAACCATTATTAAAAATAGCTTGTGTGAGAACAAATATACATCTTGCTGAAATTAAAATTTATGTGTAATTTATCATAGTTATTAAAAGGTTTGAATTTTAAGGAATTTTTTTTATATCTTAGACTTCAAATTTCAGAATTCAACACTTCGCAATGGGTTTATTTTCTTGTAAGGTTAACTTTTAATTTCCGTTTTAATTCAGTAATATTCTGGTAATTCATCATATTTCTTGGTAATTTATTTAAAATATTTGGTAAGTAGTACTTTTTATTTCTTTTCCCATATATATATTATTCCATTTTGGTACTGTGTATATTGGCTTATTCATTCTGATATTATCTATTTCAGTAAATCTGCTATTTTTATACATATTTAAAGCATAATTATTTGTTATTACTATGAACTCTCTAAGTTCTGTAATTCTAAGTATCTTATTAGTCTTGTATAATTCTATTGCTTTTATTCCTTCCTGTTTTTTAAACAACACTTTGACAATTTTATTTTGTGGCCTTTGCATTCTTTCTATTAAATAGTCTGATGTAAAACCATACAATTCAATACCGTACCGTATGATACTTCCTATCCATGCTTCCTATAATATTTTTTTATTTTTTTTATTTGGTAGCAACCGGCCTTTAAACCTTCTACGATGTCTGAATGGATTGGTTTCCGCAATTGAGGCCATTAGTCCTACGAGTAGGGTAGCACTCCCACGGTTTCAATTAAACTGTAAAACGGTTTGCTAAATATTTCCCTTTAGAGGCAAACGTTTAACTATTCCTATAGTTATTTAATTTTAGAAACTGATGTTTGCATAGTTTTTAAATTGTACAACGTTTTCACATTTCTAGCAAACTTCCTTTATTTATTTATTTATTTATTTAAATTAGTTGTAGCGCCTAAGGGCATTAAACAACCTCAAAATAACAAAGAAAAAAAAAACAATAAATATTTACACATTTGAATGGCTGCAACAAGCAGGCAAATGGCAAGACAACAAATATTTACAAAAAACCTCATAATTGTATGCACCAACACTATCATTTGCAAGCCCATTCCAGTCCCGAATTGTTCTTGGGAAAAACGACTCGGCCAGTACATCGTACTTACATTGAAAGCGCCTAACCTTCTTCACATGGTCACCTCTCCCCAAATAGTCAGGTGACAACAAGTACTCTGCAGGATTGAGAATGGTATTGTCATGATATATCTTGTAAAAAAGGCCAAGCCTACGATCACGTCTTCTTACACTTAAAGGCTGCCAGTTCAGTGAGTTCATCATACCAGTTACACAGGCTTCTCTGCGATAATTGCCTACGACCATTCTAGCACCTCGACGCTGCACTTTCTCTATCTCGCTGACTTGGCACTCAGTAGCAGGATCCCACACAGCACTACAATATTCAAGCTTCGATCTTACCATGGCCTTATAAACCACTTCTCTGGCTTGTTTTGAGGTACCAGCCAATACTCTATTTATAAATCGCACATCAGACGTTGCCTTTGTACAAATATTGGCGATGTGGTCATTCCATTTCAACTTGTTGTTTATACAGATTCCCAAAACAGAAATTTTGTCAACCACCTGTAATACGTTACCCCCAATACTATAGTCTGGCATAGTAACATCCTGTTTTCGTGTAATGAATAAAACTTTAGTCTTGTCAATGTTTAGTTTCATTTTCCATTTTTCACACCAAGCAGTCACCTTGTCCAAATCAGCCTGTAACAGTTGTCTGTCCTGTTCAGAGTTAACAATTCTGTACATATTTGCATCATCAGCAAACAAGACGGAGTTTGAGGTTGTTAATATGTGTGTTGCCTTAGTCACACACCACAGGAGTGAACAAGCAATCTTGGACAGGTGATCGATATACATTGGTTGTTTTAAGACGGTTGACTCTTAAAAGT
>JAHWFP010007775.1:15169-26005 GCA_023313725.1 Lithobius niger | reverse complement strand
GTGGTTTACTCTCACTCACGGCTGGTCGTGGATTCGAGTTCCAGTTGATGAATATGTTTTACTCTCACGGCTGATCGTGGATTTAAGTTCCAGTCGAGGAATGTAGTTAACACTCACAGCTGGTCGTGGATTCGAGTTCCAGTCGAGGAATGGGGTTTACTCACATGGCTGGTCGTGGATTCAAGTTTCAATCGAGGAAAGTGTTTTATTCTCAAGGCTGGTCGAGGATTCGAGTTTCAATCGAGGAACGTGGTTTACTCTCACTGCTGGTCGTGGATTCGAATTCCACTCGAAGACTGTGGTTTACACTCACAGCTGATCGTAGATTCGAGTCCCAGTCCAGCAATAGTTCTTTTCTTTTTGTTCTCATTTTAGTGCATCTTCTATTATACTCAAGGCCAGTCTTTCAGTGCTGACTGTCAGCTTTGATAAAACTTTAATTTGTAAATTAATTTTTATAATTTACTTGTAATAATTTCTAGAGTTGAGGGCAAGAAAAAATTGCTTTGCCTCCTTATGCATGTTTGTGGCACTTAAGCCACTACTGAAAAATCTATTTTGCCGTTAGTCATTACATCCCTGGTTACAATAACTTAGTATTATTTTATTTTTCAGATATGACCACAGTCTAATGCATCATGATTTTCAGCCATATTACCTTCGAACGGGTGATACCTGGACCAAAATCGACTACACCAAATCGGCAGAAGAGTGGATGAAACCACTTCTGCGGGGTAGAGAGACAAACTTAGTCGAGATCCCCGGTTCGTGGACTTTGGACGACTTCCCACCACTTACATTTGTCAAACAACTAGCCAACAGCCATGGATTCGTAAACCCCCGTGAAGTGGAAAAGATGTGGATTGATCAGTTTGACTGGGTGTACCGAGAGTATGACTACGCTGTCTTTGTGATAACTATTCATCCAGGAGTATCCGGTCGTCCGCATGTGTTATCCATACATGAGCGTATCATCGAACACATTAATCGACACCCAGGTGTACGCTGGGTAACACTTGAGGAAATGGTGGATGATTTTATACGAAGAAATTCTTCTGCTAAATGAGGAAACATCCAAAGTAACAGCGTTCTCTTTTATGGTTTGTAAGTGGTCGTGAAAATGATAATAAATGCAACAACGATAGATCCTTTCTTATTCCTGTTTTAAACCAAAGAGATCCATCTATCTATTTGACTCAGCAGGGTAGGTGATGCCGACAGGGGTGAGCAGTCATCTAGACACACACTAGTGTGTCGCCGCCAAGTAACAGTAGATCGTCCGATTGTAGACATCCGATTGTTAAAAAATGATTGTTGATGAAAAAAAAAGGCGGCTGCACTAGGAGACTGTGTCTTTTAACTGAAACCAACTTATACCTGATTTCAGTATACTGGTGTAGTTCCCCATGCGGTAGAAATCTTTGCAAATCGTTTGAATCAGGTGTCTTGGGTCCAGCAACGAAGAAAACGTCAACACGAAAATGTGGGAACTTGTCCTTCATGGAGAAAAAGTGTCCGCAATAACGTTGAATTTGTGTTACTGGTGACTAGTAACTAGTCCGCAGGCTCCCATGTTAATTCTCATAGGGTATAACGACACGTCTACAGCTGATTAGGGAACGTTGCCAGATCTAAATTTCGACAGACCGGTAAAGCGTCATATGGAGAAGTGCCTTTTTCTAAAGGTTGCAGATAGAAACACGTGGCCCTGAAATGGCACTTAAGTGCAAAATTATTGTCGTAACCGTTGTTTATATTGTCATACAACAGGAGATTATAACATGCTAAGTGTTACACGCTTGTCGTTTCAGTACCTAAATGTCAAAATTCATTGTTGTTGCAAATTGGTGGTTCACTAAGAGACGGAGTATGTTTTATTGCAAAGGTTTGGTCGGTTTTTTTGTTACGGTACACGAATCCAAACTAAATTATCTGCCCCACGACGATAAAAGGGACAATTATGTGTTCGTGAACACCATGGTAACTAAGTGATTGAATGATTAACGTTAACCGAGGTTGGGTCAAGTGACGAGGGAAACGCTGATTGAGGGAACGAAGCGAACGAAAATCAGCGTTAAACCGTGTAAATTTCGCTGACGTAACGGCTAATTGGGCAATGGCAAAGGTGAAAATTATAAATGAGGAAATTTACAGACAGAAAATTTATCCAGACCAAAAAGGTACAGATGACGATTACGCCATCTGATCTTTTCTTCATTCACAGTCCTCTGAAAGTTGTGATATCCACCACATTATTTATGCAGTACGCCATTGATAAACATCAGTCATCACCAATCTGGATACGCTAACCTGATTTATTTGAGTGAACAATTCCAAATTCATGCCGTGATTCAAATTAACCTTGTGAATGAGCGAAACGAGCCAACAGCAGCGTTTGGTAGCCAGTACGCTCAAAATTGCGATTGAACAAACTTAAGCTTTTGAAACAAGCAGAAACAATAAACTACAGCCGTGCCACTTTGACTGAACTAACGGCAAATTGGGCATTGGCGTATGTCGAAATTATGAATGACAACATCAATAGACATAAAATACCTCCGGACAAAACAGGTAAAGGTGATGATTAGACCGTGAAATTCTCTGTACATTTACAATCCTAAGCAAGTTCTGACCGTGTCAATTTCACTGGCGTAACGGCTAATTGGGCCAAAGCAAATGTGAAAATTATGAATGAGCAAATTTATAGACATAAAATTCCTCCAGACAGAAAAGGTAGAGGGGACGATTAAACCATCTCATCCTTCGTTCGTTCACAGTCCTATGAAATCTGTGATATCCACCCAAAACCAAAACTGGTATAAGAGAAGCCGTCAAGTTTCCAAAAAGGGTAGGCCTTTCAAAGTAGTGATATCATCCAACCAGTGAAAGGCCGCCAAGGTTAATCCTGTTAGCCAAGTTAATCACACCTAGTAATACTTTGGGCGTTAAATGAAAACTTGAAGATTGCTACCGCCAGTAGCAATGTTCTATATAGTTTTCATTTAATTTTCGAACTATTAGTAGGTGTGATTAACTTGGCTAACAGGATTAACCATGGCGGCCTTTCCCTGGTTGGAAGATATCACTACTTTGAAAGGCCGACCCTTTTTTGAAACTTGGGGGCTTCTCTGATACCAGTTTTGATTTTGGGTGGATATAGTTTACAAGTTACAATTAAAAAACAACGCCACTTTTGTAGTTTCACAAAACTTCTATACGGCCTTTCTTAACGAATCCGAAAGAAAATTTTTCTCGGAATTTTATTCGTAACCAGTTTATATATAATATGATGAAAAGTTTAGGAACTGAAGAGTCGACAACGTTTTCTGGACGTCATTTTTGGCCGCCATCTTGTTTTCACAGTAATAATTTTGAATACTACTGGTAACCACTTTGTGTTCAGTATGATGAACGGTTGACGAGTTACAAACCGAATACACATTTTTGGACGCGTTTTGAGTCACAGTTTTGGATTTTTATCAACTACAATAAAAAAAAAATGTTCGAAAAACAAAGGGCTACCTATATTTCAAACAGATAGTTTCATGAATTTTCTGTATGAAGTGAACGAATGAATGGTTTTATTGTGATAATACAAAAGGTCAAGGAAGGCATATTTAATTAATCACATATATCTTGCCTACAACTGTGCCTAACTGCCGTACAAATGGTGCGGAGCGCCAAATTGATTGTTATAAATTAACGCAGATGGACACACCTATTGCAGTCGCCTTTTGGACTTAAACATCAGGCTGCCTGAGCGGGAACTGAACCCTCGACCTTGCTGCAAAAGACAACGGAAATACGTTTGCATCAGTTTTGATTTATCTCTAATCGAGTCGAATTGGGTTACCGTTCTGTTTATTCTTGATTTTACGCTTTATTGTGTGTCCCTTTGGTTCACTTGGTGTGAAGGAGTGACAACAATTGCCCCAGTGGCGATTGGAAGGTGTTTACATGTATACGGCATCGTCCAGGGTTTTGTTTTGCCCGTGGTTGTTTCCCAATTTTCGGTCGGGATGACCTGGATGTTAACTGCGACAGGCAATATTTATTCCTGTAATACTCCCCTTTTCCTCCCATTCTCTCTCTCTCTCCCCTTTCTCCCTCTCCGTTTCCTGTCATCATCTCCCTGCCCTCTTCCTCAGCGTCCCCCCTCCTCCTGCCCCGCCTCCTTTAGAAAATCCATCCCAAACAACCAAAAAAAAAATCCATTTTTCAGTTCAGTTAATGCTTATTGGGAACAGATGCACTGCCTCCAACCCACCCCTTCCTGATCTCCGTAGTTATTATATCATTAGAATCCAATAGCAGGGCTAACAGACGCACTAGCCCGCACCAAGGGCGGATCCAGAACGAAGTCTTGAAGGAGATCGCTGGGTGGTTTTTCTACGCTTTCATGCTTTTTTTTTCGTAATTTAACTGATTTTTTGCAACAATTTCGGCAGTTTTTCTTGATTTATTTGCCTTGAAGGGGGCCGAAGGGGCTCGGACCCTTACTTGGATCCGCCTGTGCCCCGCACACGGGCGTTTCCCGTTGAGCCTCCGACTACCTCACACCCAGTTTATCGATATGGCCTCAGCGATTCGTACCGTGTGAAAAATAACTGTCCTTCGTGCATGACGTCATTTAACACTTGTCGCCGAGTAACTGCCCTTTGTGCATGACGTCATTTAACACTTCTCCCTGAGATGACCGCGCAGAGCAAATTGTTAGTCGAGGCATGGTTTTTAAATCATTGTGGGGGTGCTTCTTGTCGTTTTTGCTGTGAGATTTTGCCTTATAATGTAAGATGTGTTAAATAGTGCCTGTGGACGATTCGCCTTTGCACCTAACAGGGCGTGTCAACAGCCTGAGCGTCAGGACAGCCTTTTGGCTGAAATGCCGAGGGTTCAATTCCCGTTCAGGCAGTCTGGCATTTAAGTCCAAAAGGCAAAGAAAATAGGTTTGCATCTGTATTAAATAACTCTGTACAGATAGACAGAAAGCCAAACAAAGTGCCAAATTGTCCGGTTAAAACGATCCCTCATTAGCGTCGCTTACTCGATCAAGTGAATTAAATTTTTAATCGTGGATCTTATAAAACTGCCTTCTCTCGTATTAGTGACACACTGAAACCATTTCTATCTAATCATTTGATACGATGGCGGTCTCATATTCGTTATTCGACCGTGGTCCAATAATCGTTACGTCCGTTGACAAAGTTCATAGTGCCCCGAGTTGGGAAAAAAAAACACACTAAAATTGGACGATTATAAAGCTTATCTTTCTTCACAGAAAGATAAATAAGTTCAGCCGGAAATCCATTCATTCTATGAAGAAAAGATTCAACTGAAGCTGCTAAGTAAGTGTAAACAGTTTTGTACCAAAGAAAATAGTAATATCCTATTCAATTGATGGTACAGTTGGATTTTTAAACCTAACTCTACTCGTAGGAGATGACAAAGTGTGATCCTGCATCGCTTAACTAGGGGCATACCAACCACGTGGGAAAACCAGATGTTTTCTGTTGTTGGGTCAAAGGGGAGGGGGGGGGGGAGGGCAATTAAAGCTATGCATACTTTACAACGTACCATTTTATGACTAATTTTTCGGGACCACCAAATGATACGCTGCAGCAGCATCTGTTGCCATTTACCGATATCTAGCCCTTACTTTCGACACGCGAAAAAACGCACAATAAAATTTCTTTCTATGAAGCCAACAAGTCACGTGCCCCCTTAATTATTGAGTGTAAAGTTGGTGCATCGACTGGGGAACAAGTGGAAGTCTAACGAATCACGGGCGCTCTTTGCTATACGTCGACCGTTTTTGAAACGCAGATTTTGAACCACTAGATGGACGCCATCTAGTGACAGTGATGTCGTTAACTTTGACCGGTTGCTGTCTGGTGCACGTGGATACACCAACTTTACACTCAATAATTAAAGTGACACGCGGCTTGTATGTCGTGAAAAAATTAATTTCTTTGCACATTCCTTCGCTTGTTGAAACCAAGCGCGAAATAGAACTGAATATTGGTAGACGGCGCTAAATGCTTTGGCCTGTCATTAGGTGAACAGTCACCTTTAATACGAGCAGGATCTTATAGATGCATACACGTTCATAGGACCAAGGACTTCTATACTATCACACCACGCTATAGTACTACACTATACTGTGTAGCTCCATGATAGGACTTGGGGTTGTCCATGTTACAATTACTCTTCTTATTTCATCCTTTGTTGCAAGGCCGTCTGAGATGGAAGCTACATGTTCCTCTTCTTGGCTCCAGGTCTGTTCATTCATCAGTGGACTTATATATTATCACACTACGTGTTCAACGTCGCCAGAATCAACTTTTACCAAAACTCCTGTAAGAAGCACTCTATTCCTAGTTGCGCGAGAACTGGTGTGGAGTCGGGAGGCGATTTTTTTAAGGCTATCTTGAAGCACTGATGGAAACATCGTATTAGGGTTGCACGGAGAATTCCCATATTTTCCGGCAAAATACTGGAATAGCAAAATACAGTAAAACAATTATTTTTCAGTAGATTCCAGTATTTTACGCTAAAACACTGTTTTCTCATTACATTCCAGTGCTCCAGTATCGATTCGAATTTTTTTCAAAGTAAATAAGCCTTAGCTCGAATTTCATCAAACAGGGAGCCAGTTTCATGCAGGAATGATTATTTCTCGGTGTTTGCTGTGACGGTGCCGAAGGGCGGATTGGGTGTATCTAAAAATTGTAGCAGGTTAACGTCTGCACAAGTAGGCTGCACATTAATTTAATCCAGGGAATGGGTTGTTCCACACTCACGACCTCCATAATGGCGCGTATTTAACGTAAACGTTCGAGTTGTCTTCACGCCGCCTGGTTAATGATCACGTCATTGGCCGCGTCACGTGCAGACAACGACAACGATTACGTCAAGTGTGTGCCATTATCGAGGTCGCGAGTGTGGAGCAACTCTCCCCCCTGGTTAAATTTATGGGTACCTACTTACGCAGAAATTTACCCTACAGTATTTTTGAGATACGCCTACTCTCCCTTCGGCAACGTTACACCAAACACCATGAAATAGTCATTCCCGTATGAAATTCGCTACCTGCTTGGTGAAATTCGAACAAATGCAATTAACCTAAAAAAAAAAAAAAAAACAACAGCAAGACCGCAGAACATAAGTGTATGTATATTGTATGTACACACGCGGCGAGAGGAGCAATTTCGCTAGGTAATTCCAATCGGAAAATCCTACGATCTTTCACATGACATGATCGAAACGAACACAAAGAATCACAGGGCCCTTCTCGTCCCGAAAATGTCTGGCGTTACTGAGTTCAGGCGTGAACCAGACTCGTTTTTCACGTGAGACAGCCGTGCTAATAATCAGGCTACCTTGCCCCATATAAAGACAGAATACAACACGTTGGTTTCTATATTCACAGGGCAGGGACCTACACGATTTTTGTCCAGTGCCCCACAGGGCACCGCTTTGCTATTCCACATATTCCCAGTGCTCTAAGTCGAATTTCGTCCCCTCCCCCTCCCCCCCACATACACACCTAAACTATTTAATGAAGGTATTTGTTGGATCTTTCATATGCTACACTCGACACGAGCACGAGACAGGGCCTTTCACTTCACGAAAATGCCAGAACAAAATTGCAAACGGTTTTGTGTGCCCCAAACAGAAACACACACCCACAAACGCAGTCAAACAAAATTCAAACTGACTCGATTATTAAAACCTCGCTTTATTTGGGTAATAATAACTCATTTTGATCTCTACGCTTAATTTCAAACGAAGCAATAATTTAAAGGTAAACTGGAAATTAAGCCATCTACGAAAATCATTCACTAGAAATAACGCAGTACAGTAGAGCCCAAGACAGCTTTATACAATTACGTATCATTCAAGCAGCATGACCCGGATTCGAATTGGCCACCAGTTCACCAGATCACTGGATCACTGGCATATCGCTTTCATCGATATGCCGACTAATGAAAAAACTGTCATCAGTGCGGAAAAGTTACCTTTAGCATCACTGCCACACACAATAAAAAATTATCACCTTGAGGTACGTCAATGAGAGGAAAGGCGAAAAAGGCAAAAATAATTGAGTTAAAATTGAATTTTAACATTATCTCGTTTGATAATATCAGAAACCATAAAAGGCAACCGCAATTTCAAGGATTATTTTTTTTCCCAGAATGGTGATAATCAGGTTATGGGCTAAAAATAGGCAGAAATGGCTATTGTGACCTATCTTTGATGTTAAATTACAGACATATAGTTTTGAACAAAAAGTAAATTCCTTTTTGAATTGCAGCATTTTTACGTGGTTTCTGGGAATATCAAATGAGATCATGTTAAAATTTAAATTTAAACCAATCAAATCAAAATTTTTGCCTCTTTCGCCGTTATGACCAATCATTGACGTATTTGAAGGCCTTTCTGACACCTCAAGACGTGACCTCAGAATGATGAATTTTTTTGTGTGTGGCAGTGATGCTACACGGCAACTTTTCCACACTGTGACCATTTCGAATTTAGAAAGTTTTATTTTTTCATTCCTATCCTATTGGCCACTGGCTAATTTTCAATTTACCCTCACATTATTTACAGCCATTCCTGTCCATTTAAAGCGTTAATTACCTCACCATTACAGGGCGTAGAGATACGAGCGTTGGTATGAGTTAAAAGCTGGCGATTGGCAGTCCGACTGGCTTCAGCTTTTTGCGTTTGCTTTTTCTGCTGGATCCAGTACTAAAGATGGACGACTAGCAACAACCTTCACGAATGTGAATTTTGAGGTGTACGTCGTTTCGCCAGTAGACATTAAAATTCACTCAACATTGCCTATTACCTCCTCGCCATGTAGAAATAGTTTTGGCAGGTGTGCTGCTACTTAATGTTTAATCATTGTTTGCATTAATCTAACTCTACAATCAGGTAAAACGTCTACTAAAAATATTGCTTCCTTGGTTGTACAGCCCTTGTAATTCTACCTAAAATGGCGCAAACCGCTTGTTTCTAGCTAGTACGGTTCCCGAGATATGACTATTTCAGCATCAGGGTTTGTTAATAAGTCGTCGTTATGGCCAGTATAGTGCTAAAAATCAAGTCGCCAACTGCTGAATTTCCCTCGCCATTTAGCGAGTGGCAGCCAACATTGGTTAAGGCTGAGTCTAGCAGTTATATTTCTCTAAAATTATTACTGTAAACGCAATTAATAACTAGTGGAGATTGTCGTCACTAGGCTAAGCTAAAAGAAGGGAAGGCACTCGACAATAAGTAATAAACGTATGTATCGGCCGGTATCCGTACGTTTATAATAATAATAATAATACAATTTACCACACAGTGGAAGGGTAACAGAAGGGCTTGGGACCGCTTACTCTGTTCCTGGTTAAAAGTGAAATAACGGTATTTACGTATATGTCACAATCGGCCGTTTCAGAAATTTGTTTAGTTGTTCAGAATGCAATAACCTACGAAATCCTACTTCAGATGTCGCATTTACTGTCTCCGCACGAAGGGCATTCCAAATTGGGATGACTCGGACCGAAAAAAAATTTCGACGACTTTCAAGATGACAAAGAGGGACAGCGAGTTTCCATTTATGACCCCGAGTGCGATTTGGGTAAGGTGCGCAGTCAAAGAACGGCAAATCAACAGAGATAAACCCATGGAGAATCTTAAATGTTAAGATGAGATCAAATCTCATTCTGGGAAGTTCAAGGAGTTCCAGACCCAACCTTGCAAGGCGCTCCCCATAGCAAACCTCACGAAAGCCAGCTAAGCCTTTTGCAAACCTTCGTTGAACGCGCTCCAGGAGGTCAATGTCCCGTGCCAAATATGGGGACCAAACCGGTGTTGCATACTCGAGGAGGGGACGCACAAAGACCTTAAAGGCCCAAACTTTCGTCATATGATCCCCGGACCTGAAGCATCTATTAACCAAAGCACAACGGCGGTATGCAGATGCACAGACCTTTACGCAGTGAAGCGAAGATTTCAGATTACTGGAGAACCAAACTCCCAGGTCGCGGACCTCGGTAAAAACCGGTAACTGTGACTGTTCCAAAAAATAATTACGACAAGTTAATAGGTTGCCCACATGGAAGGAGTGGCACTTCTGGATTGAAAGTGGTAGTTGCCACACCTTTGACCATTCGGCCACATTAAGCACCTGAGACTCCAAGTCTGGTGAGTTGTAGTTGGTGAAATTTTCTGCTCCAAGTTTCAGGTCGTCTGCGAATTTGAAGCCATAGGTGCTTTCACATGAAAATTTCAAATCATTTAAATAGATTATAAAAAGCAGTGGTCCCAAGACGGAGCCCTGGGGTACCCCACATGGAACAGGCACCCAAGACGATGGTGTATTTGCAACGATTACCCGCTGGGTGCGGTTTGCCAAGAATGCACTTAGCCAGGCTTTTAATTCACCAACAATGCCGCAGCCATCAATCTTGAGAAGCAATTTGCGATGGACAACATACTCGAAAGCCTTTTTAAAATCAAAGTAGGCTATACAACATCCGTTGGAATTCCCTCATCGAGTGCAGAGGTCCAACGGTCAAGGACTGCCAGTAACTGATGAGTAGCCAGCCGATCTGTGTGGCAGAAAGCCAAACTGGTCCTGTGTAATTATGGAGTTGACACTGAAAAAGTGAATTAAATTTTATCTAATCTGGGTGTCCGTACACCCAGGGTGTGCTTCCAAGTACCTGGAGTACTGCACATGTTGTACCCGTTTTTAAAAAGGGTTCTCCATCCGATCCACTAATTACAGGCCGATTGCTTTCACGTGTGTGGCTTGTAAAATTATGGAATCCATAATTTTACAAG
>JAHWFP010007775.1:0-15069 GCA_023313725.1 Lithobius niger | reverse complement strand
ACACGTAAAGAGTTTTGAAAGTGGGTAGCTAATGACCCAAGCAATCTCATTGTAAAGATATGCTGAAAAACCGTCTGGTCCGCAGGACTTACTTGGTTTAAGTCTGTTAATGGTTTGATAAACCTTATTAACACGAAATTTGTCTGTGGACACAGAGTGGAATGTTGAGATAGCTGTCTTACTGGAATTGCACAGTTGCCATCATCAACAACAATATTTGAGACAAAAGAATCACTAAATATTTTTGCTTTGGCCTGGTTCTCAGTAATAAATGAGTTCCCAACTTTAAAAGGTGGTAACGCTCGTGATGAAGAATTCAGTTTACGATAAAGTTTAAAGAGTGATGAGAAGTTACCCTCACGAATCGTTTCGACTTCCTGATCCTTGTACCACGTTTCTATAGCTTCTGAATAATTTTTACGTGCCTTATTATATGCACGCAATGTGTCCGGGCACTGATTTGACTTATATTTATGCCAAAGTTTAAGTTTCAATCGGCACTGCTTGGCAATATGATGCGGTATGGCTCTATGACCATGTTTAAAGGGTCGTGGCACCTTTCGACACTCTTCAACGTGTCCGGACAAAATCTGATGGCAACATATCCACATCTGTTCAATATGCGGATGTGTATCAAAAATTAGTGCATCCCAATCAACATGTGCGTGAGAACTTCTAAGTTTGGGGAAGTCGATTTTCCCTTTCGGTACAACGAGGGATGGGCAATCGGATGGCCCCATCACAGTATTCGACAAATTTAATGAAAAACACACCACAAGATGGTCACTATTTCAGAGATGGGTCTCCACTTCAAGATCAAAGACTAATCTGTCGTCATAAGTAAAAACTAGATCCAAAATGTTCTGTTCTCTAGAGGGTTTATCCACAATTTGCCTCATGCCAAGTGGAGCAATTAAGTCAAGAAAATACTGATGATGGCAGTCGTCGGCCCTGTTCCGGTCCCAATTAACTGTTGACAAGTTGAAGTTGCCCAATATTATGTTGGAATGCCCTGGGTTAAAGGATTTGACAATAAATTCACACAAGTTAAGGATATCAGAATTCACGTAACTATTTGGCAAGTAGCCAAATGAAGGTTAATTTACAGGATGGCAAGGTGAGAGTAATGCCTTCCGCCTTTGCGGAAGATTCAACAACTGCCAGTGGTATCCGCACTCTATGAACCACCAGCAGCCCTCCACCACGGCTACCCCGATCACGACGCAACACTGTATAGGACTGTGTATCAACAAGCATTGCGTCTGTAAAACTACTATTGAGCCATGATTCAACCCAAAAATAATGTCAAAACAGTTACGTTTCACAAGTTCCCTAAAACAACCAATGTTACGAACAACACTACGCGCATTTAGTGAAATACACACGAGATTACACTGGGAAGGTGGTGCTACAAGGCCACGGATGGGGATATCCCCAATTACGCATGGTGGTTTTCCAAGGGGACATGAATTTTCACTAGCTCGAGTTGCAGTGCTAACTTTCCGTTAGCGGTGAGATGTGTTGAGTCTCGGGCCAAAAGAGTATGATCTTTCCATATATCCCTGTCAATAAAGACAAAGGAGAACTCCAAATTAACACACATCTGACGTAGCAGCGAATTTGTATGTGCTATCTTCTTATCCAAGTCAATGTCGGCTTTCCTTATCTTTCGCAATAGGCCAATTATGGTAATTTTAGCACTTGGAAATCTCGCATGAATAGAAGCTATGAAATCGTTGATGTGGAGAACGATCCGGTTTGGAGATTCTTCAACAATGTCGTTGGATCCAGCACAGATTATGAAAGTTCCCGATGGCTCACCATCCTCAAGTATGTACTGGAGCTTTGATGATAGTTCTTTTGCTTTAAGTCCCGGGTATGTCCAGGTTCGGGATTTAGGGTGTACACCACCACACAAGTATCTAACGTGTGAATCCCCCACTATAGTTGTCCGACTTGTCCACTTGGGTGCCAACTTCTGGAGCTCGTCCACTCTTGCACTTCCGTTCCGCGAAGGTTCAATTTCTCTATTAATTCGATGGGACTGTGCCGCATTCCCGATTATTATTATAGGCCCTACATAGCGCATCTACATGCTGCAGTGCTTCGTGAGAATCCACACCACCACTCGTTGCGTTGTCCTCGTCCCTTGAGCTTGTTGGCATAACATTAACATTTTTTATCCCTTTTTTTCTGTTGCGATCCTTTCCCCTTCTGACCGTTACATTTTGATGGATAGGGTTTGTGCTTGCCAGCAGGTTAACTTCATTTCCCTGACTATGGGTATCAAGCTTATCAAGGTGTGCAGATATGATTTCAAGGTTGCCGTTTTCGGATGATTTCAACTTTACCGAAACGGTGGTTCCTCCGAGTGGATCCAGATCAATTGACCCACCAAGGCACTCGTTCTTTTTCTTAACAAGGTTGGTGACAGAAATTTCTTCCAAGCTCTTGCGCAGTTCGTCCCTGATTTCCTCCACCTTAGCCTCAACTCTGGAAAGGAGACCTGCTGCATGTTCCTCTAGGACTTGTTGCTGTTTGAGAAAGAAACTGGTAGTTCACTGTTCGAACAGACCCTTAAAGACGTCAAATCTAACCTCCAGGGCATCAGTAATTTGAGGAGTAATCGCGGTCATTTTCGCACTAATCTCCCCTAAGTCAATAACCTTCTCAAGACTGAAGTCTTCTAGTCTATTGAGGAGTTTTGCAGACAGGTCACGTAGAACTGGCGGGTCACAGGCGCCCTCCTGCCTGTTAAAAATCAATTTAGGGTTCGGTGAACACTCAGCTGGGGTACTCTGGTGTGGATGAAAGTTATTAAATGGTGTCTGTATAGTATCGTAGAAGATGGTACGACGTCGATCTCCTACTGGCCGTGGGTCTGGCCTAACTCTCCGTTCACTGTCTTCCCCCGCAAGTACCGCAGATAATAAAAATCTCTCCATCACAAATAAAATCACAAGATCCAAGATAAAATCCAAGATAAAAAAGTCTCAACAGAAGACGAATTGCCAAACACAATTATTTTAAAAATTTAAAAAAAAGTTGTTTAAAATTTTTTTTAAATTAAAAAAAAATTAAAAAATTAAAAATCTGCAGCGGGATTCGAACTCACGCCAGACATACGTAAGCAAGATGGCGACCCCCACAAAGTCAGCAAGCCCTCGCGTAACTGACCCACAAAAACACCAACAGGATTGCGAGCCAAGTGATTAGAAGCTTCCACGGGTGCAAATCATGTGCACGAAGTATTCACAGTCATGTCCGGACAAACAGCAATCAGCCAGCAACCACACAAACGCACGAACGACTCACCCAACCTCGGACTGAATTCTTGCAGATCGAGGCATGTGTTTCTTTTCCATCGAGCGATTGAGCGAAACACGAGCATGTATATTTCGTCAATCTCATGTATGTAGACACAGTTTGGCGTTAATCGCACACCATACTCTAGTTTTGCTAAACTGCTTCCAAAAAAAGAAACGCACGGATGCCGTGGGTTTCTTTTCCATCTAACTATTTAGCGAAACAAGAGTATGGTTCGCCAATAACGTCACACTGCGGAGACAGTAACGGGATTGGGTTCGTATGTATTGTTAATAATGACGTTGATTTTACACCCTACTCCTGTTTCGCTAAACTGCTCGATGGATAAGAAACACCGGTTTTTAACTAAAACTGCTGAGCAACGTTCTTGAAAACGCAAGAGTAAGGTGAGCAAATACACTTCTTACATGACTTTGGCATCACCGATTTGGAATTTGCTCACCGATGCATCTAACAAGTACGTTCTAAAACTATCAACCCATGACGTCATTGTTGATGCAAGCTGTGGCTTTTGTTGGAATCGGTGAGGGGTGCGCTTGATTTACTGATTTACCTTTGATTTACTGTCATACTTTGATTTATTAATTGACTCTTGATTTACTGATTTACCCTTGATTTACCGATTTACGTTTTACTGACTTATCTTTGATTGATATTGATTTGCGAGTGATTTACTGATTTAAGATGATCTGTTGATTTATGATTGATTTACGGATTTACACCTGATTTCCTGATTTGTGCTCGATTTACAGATTTACTTTTGATTAACTGATTTACAATCAGTTTCCAAACCAAACGATCATACCAAAACGAACGCAATCGCCTTTCACTTGTACTTGATTTACCGCTTTACTATCATTACAGATGATTTATTGATTTACAGTGTTTTACTCTTGATTTACTGATTAACCCTTGATTTACCGATTTACCTTTGACTTATTATTTTATTTATATTGATTTGCGAGTGATTTACTGATTTAAGAAGATCTGTTGATTTATGATTGATTTACGGATTTACACCTGATTTGTGCTCGATTTACAGATTTACATTTGATTAACTGATTTAAAATCCGTTTCCAAGCCAAACGATCAATACCAAAACGAATGCGATCGCCTTTCGCTTGCACTTGATTTACCGCTTTACTATCATTACAGATGATTTATTGATTTACAGTGTTTTACTCTTGATTTACCTTGATTTACTGATTTGGTTCTGATTTCTTGATTTACCAATTATCGGAACCCTCGGGAATCGGTCGCTGAGCTGTTTGCTGAATTTATAAAAGTGGTCGATGATTGGCGAATGATTGTCGTTTATGGTGTCAGCTAATTAACATTAAATAATTATTTTGTTGTAATATTTCTATTGCAGATTGGTCTAATGGCGAATACGGGCTACCAGCCACTGTTCTGTTGGATAATTTTATTATGGTATGTACCGGTATTTTAACACTTGCGCATTTTTAACGGTTAAACATTAATACTGATCATGTGACAGCGGAAAAAGTGCTTAGAACTGAATAGCAAACAACGTTAACATTTTCGCCAAAACAACCGAATTTGCGTGCGGAAACCAGACTGGACTGACAAATTCCAGAATTGGATGGATATGGGATAGCTAGAAGTTTTTATCATTTTTTTTTTCTTAGTTGTTTTGTGCTTTATTCCTCTTTCACTTTGATTTTTTTCCCCGTTTTTTGCGATGTTATTGTATTGTTGTTTAATCAATCAACTAAAAACAAAACCATATAAAGGCAGCCGCCAAGTTTCCAAAAACGATCGGCCTTTGAAGGTAGTGATATCATTCAACCAGGAAAAGGCTACCACGTTGATTTTATTAGCCAAGTTAATCGCACCGACTAATAGTTCGAAGGTTAAATGAAAACTAGAACATCGCTACTATAATAGCTGTAGTAATCTTCAAGTTTTCAATTAACATCCAAAGTATTATTCGGCACGATTAACTTAGCTAATAGGATTAACCTTGGCGGTCTTTCCCTGGTTGAATGATATCACTACCTTCGAATGCCGACCTTTTTTTGGAATGGGTGGCTTCTTTTATACCAGTTTTGGTTTTGGGTGGATATCACAGCTTTCAGGCGACTGTAAATGTATAAAAGGTCACACTGTTTTATCTTTACCTTTTTTTTTCTGGAGGAATTTTATCCTATAAATTTTTGCATTGACATTTTTCACAATTGCCACTGCTCAAGCTTTAAACCTATTTGAAGTATACTTCACGTACAGTATTATGATTGTTATAATGTTTAAGGAAGGCACTGGAACTCGTTAAGGATGTTTTTAAGACACTAGATATTTCTTTGCATACCGTTATGTCTCATTCTGGAATAGTTTATCAAACGAAGTGATTAATTCTCCCTCTGTCAACGTCTTCTAAAATCAAATTAGATCGTTCATCGCCCTTGAAACTTAAATTTGATTTCGATGGTTAAAAGGGGTACCTTCAAATATTAACCCGGTTGGATCAAGCAAAACAGTTTCTTCCAAAACACCACAAATGTGCGGAAAAACGTCTACTGCTGCGCACAGTTTGGTACTGCTAAAACACATCACACTCGATAGAGCTATACAGCAGCGTCAAGTGACGTCATATTGGCTACGAGACACCATTTGAAGGGCATAGCTACAAGGTACACTAGATTAAAATGTAACGGAAAAAACGGCATTTCTAGTCAAGACAGTGCTTTGAAAGCGGATTTCTTAGGCTTAAATGAATGTTGTTTTCTCCAACAACAAATATCGCGCGTTATAGGCTTAAGAAATCCAGTTTAATAGATCGGTTTCAGTAAGACGACCTTCTTTTCGCCCTCCAGTGCTCCTTGGAGCTAACCCAGTTACTAGCTCCACCATAGAGTTATACACAATAATACTATGTTGTGTCACTGCCTATAGAGCAGTGACACGACGTAGTATTATTGTATATAACTCTATGCTGGAGCCTTAATGGGTTAGCTGCAAGGGGCACTGCAGAGAGAAACAGAAGGGCGTCATACTTGTTGGAGAAAACAACGTTATTTTAGGCCTAAGAAATCCGCTCTTCCGTTGTTTTTCCCTCCATTTTTTATTCCCTCCGTTTTTTATTCCCTCCATTTTTCCCTCCAAATGTCACTGCTCTATAGTAGAGCATTCCAAAGGCGAAACGTGAGTTAAAGAGTCCACGGACTAGTTTAATTTACTTGCTTGTACACATTTGTTTCGTAGCAGATGTTCCTATATGTAAACTTATTTTTTTCACCTTTCGTTCAAAACATATCCGTTCAACGGAAGTGACACCATCTTGAACGCGACTGAGGGATTGTGGGAGTTAACTAATAGCACAGCTCGCAAAGGAGATTGATTTTTACGGAATTGTGAGCATGCGCAAAGCACAGTTTATCAACTGGTTCTGCAAAGGATTGTCGACTGACTCTGGGTGGAGCCATCAGTCGCATTGAAAGGTGACTTCGTTTCCCTCACCAGACACTTCAGGAACGTTCTGTTGAGATTTCTGTGCATTGAAGGTACCGCACTATCTTCAGAATGTGTGTATGGTTCGTGCTCAGGTTGGTCGTTTTGGAAGAACCTCAAAGTAGCCTTCGTTGTTTCCAGACGTCACGTATTACTACCATTTTTAACCCAAAATCGCCACTAGAACGATTCGTCATCGTATCGACTCTCGTTCACGTAACAGCAATGAGCTACAAGACAGTATTATTTTGAACAGCAAGCAGGATTTTATTTACGCACATGGTGTTAAGATACGTTGAAGCTTTAATCACTGTTTTCTGAAGCCGATTTATAGAATTATAACTCCGAACGCAACATAAACTCATCCAATTTCAAATTATCCAGGCAATGAAAGACCAAAGAGAAAGAGCCAACCGTTAAACGTCCACCTGACACAGCGAATTAATGCAAATAATTGCAGCGCCCGCCCCCCCCCCCACCTTGTTTCTGTCTCGTTTGTGATTGGTCGATAGTGGATTCGTTTAAAGTGTTAGCCCCAGTGCCCGCAGTTACGCTCAGGAATCAAGCTCAGCGAGCATGGCTTGTTCAGTTGTGTGGTTTACTACCTGAAGCGTAATATGAATGCTATATATACAGGCAACTGTCTAAAATTTAATGCCACTATCACCGGTTGTAAAGCGAACGAAAATGCCATGATGCCATCTAGCGGCGGTGATATTGTTAACTTTTATAGTTTGCGCTTAGGTGCAAACCAAATTTTCATACAACAATTAAGAATGCCGTGGCTAGTTTGTTTCGTTAAAAGAAATGCCGTTGTGCATTCCTTCACTTGGCGCAAGCAAGTGCTAGATAGCACTAGATAGCGCTAGATGTTGCCAGATTCTGCCTACTTTCAATCGGTGATAGTGCCACTTTAAGCTAGATCAAGCGATTATGACGCAACATCTCGCACGATCTACGAGATTAGTGCACGCAATATATATTTCATCGTAACCTGAGTTTCATAGGTCAATTTTCAAAGGCACCCATGGTCATACAGGTGTTTAACAGATGTTTTACGTCTGGAGACATAAATACTAAGATTTGGGCTTTCAGGGTCTTTGTCCGTCCAGTTCTTGAATATTCGATACCAGTTTGGTCGCCGTATCTTGTTAAGGATATTAACCTAATTGAATCGGTGCAGAGAAGATTTACCAAGGGACTCCCTGGCTTTCGTGAATTGGACCATATGGAACGACTCACTCGAGCGGGGCTGGAGCTGCTTGAATTACGTAGATTGCGCTTTGATCTCATTCTTACTTATAAAATATTGTGAAATCTGATGGCAAATGGTGGATTTGCCATTCTTTGACCTGGCACCCCTCTTGCAGGTTACCAGAGGCCATTCCTGGAAACTTGCGACCCAGGGTTCAAGGCTTGACTGCAGGAAACATTTTTTCTCTATACGCGTGGTAAAAGCCTGGAATGCTCTGCGTTCTGGGACTGTGAGCGCAAACACTGAGTCCGGCTTCCGGGGACTCGGTGTTTGCGCTCATGACTGAGGACCTTCGTCCTTACCTCACGATCGGTTCACAAGCCTCCTCCTCCAACAATTAATGTACATTAGAACGACTCACTCTTCGTTTTTTTTTGTTTTTTTCAAATGGTACGGTATTAGCGGCTCACACCCCTTCCGGCAACCATCCACTTAGTCGTAAATTACATTATTATTATTATTATTATTATTATTATTATTATTATACCCACCATTTTTGAATGATTTGTAAAGATTAGTAATATAATGTAACTCCAGGGGTGCCTTTAAAAATTGACCTGTGTAACTCAGGTTGCAAAGAAACACCCTGTTGCATGTACTAATCGCGTAGATTGTGTGAGATGTCACGTCGTAATCCCCTGATCTAGCTTAGTTTTAGACAGTTGCCTGTACACATAGCATTTAAATTACGCTCCAGGCAGTAAACCATACAACCGAACAAACCATGCTCGCCGAGGTTGGTTTGTGGGGGTAACTGGGGAAGAGGGGACGGGCTGGGGGATAACACTGCAAACAAATCGAATATCTACTAATCAGAAACAGGATAGAAATTATGGGGAGGACGTTTGCATTCACTATGTCATGAGGCGAGTTTACGTTGTGTTTGGTGTTACAATTCTACAAATACGTTTCAGAAAATAGTAATTAAAGCAAAAGCTTCAACGTATCTTAAGAGCAAGTACGTAAATAAACTCATGGTCTGTGTGTCTTCTAGTCGAATAATTTATTGATTGTATGAGAAATTATGCAGAATAATATGTTTCATTGTTTCATATCGAATGTTTAGTGGTTTAGTGTGTATACGAAAGTAAGTGTTTTTTAATGCATAATAAGTTTCGTCCCAATTCATTTATAAATAATGACAACTGTTTTATAAAATAAATAAATAAAATATAGACAACAGTATGTTTGATTGATGGCAACAAGTCGGATGCGATGTCTATTATTGCCTCGCGACGCGAGGAATGCAGCTTCAATCTCAAATGGCCTTGTCCATGCCAGAAAATATTTTTAATTTTGCAGCAATCGAGCGAACGTCGAGCGAACAATCGAACAATCGATTGAACAATCGAGCGAACAATCGAGCGAACGTCTTATAGTATAGCCACGTGATAGAAACACGTGTCACCTTGGTTACATTGACCAAGCAGCAAGTCAACGGCTTTCTCTATGGTGCTTCGCTCCCCAAAACCCTTCATCAACGACATGCAGGCAAGTACAATGTTACCCCCATAACCACCATTAGGAAACTCCTCGAAGCCAAAATTGCTGAGGGCGACATCAGCGGAGCAGTGCGGGTCATCTGGTCAGGCGACTCCTTTGCGCCGCGCAATGACGAAACTTATTTCTGTCACCAGGCCAAGCACCCATCTGGCAAAACCCACCAGAATTTCCCGCCTGTTCCTTCTGGAGCTGCTACGAGCTTCTGAATCCCTGGTCCTCGATATCTTGACTCTTTTCACTCTGGCTCTTTTGGTGGATAGGACTCCTGCACCCCCAACATCTTAAGGATCTCGTTGGCGACAGCAATGGTGTTGCCCAGAAGCGCCTGTTGTCTTCTATTGAAGTTGTGCAACCTTATGCTGTCTTGTCGGGTCCCAGAATCTGTTTGCCCCGTTTTGTATGGTGCCTCACTTATCGCCCTTGCGAAGAAAGGGGGCGGCATAAAACCCATCGCTGTTGGCATTACTTGGTGTCGTCTGGTTGCCAAAGTGGACTGCA
Organism: Lithobius niger; assembly: GCA_023313725.1. Taxonomy (NCBI): domain Eukaryota; kingdom Metazoa; phylum Arthropoda; class Chilopoda; order Lithobiomorpha; family Lithobiidae; genus Lithobius; species Lithobius niger. The sequence continues at coordinate 5,018 of JAHWFP010007775.1, read as the reverse complement.
AGAACATTATGTCGAGTTTTGGGGCCTCTCTCCGTCCTGTGCAACTTGGCTTTGGCACCAAAGGAGGTGCCAAAGCGGCTATTCACGCTGCCAGGCGTTACATCTCTCACCCCTATGGCGAGGCCAAGGTTATCCTCAAGGTGATCATGTTTATCCTTCAACATGGTCTACTGTGATCGCTTACTGCACGCTGTTCATGAGCGCTTTCATGACTTATACCCATTCTTGCATCAGTGCTATGGCCCATCTTCCCTTCTGGCATATGGTGACAAGTTCATCCATTCCCAGTGTGGTGTGCAGCAGGGGATCTCTTCTGCCTCATGGTGCAGTCGGTGGCTGCTTCTCTGAATGCCGGACTTAACAAGTGGTACCTAGACGATGCTACCTTGGGCGACAAACTTGCTATCATCCTCCAGGACTTAAAGGCCCTTAATAAGAGTGCCAGAGATGTTGGTCTGGAGGTGAACTCGATCAAGTGTGAGCTGCTGGTTGTTAATGCATCTGCTAAAGAAGAAGCAATCATCACCAACAGGTTTAAATGGGCCGTCCCCGGTATCCGCGATGTTCCCCAACTGAGTCAACACTTTTTGGGGTCCTTCACACCGACGAAGCCATCAGAGCCTGTTTAGACTCCAAGACCGAGGCCCTCGCTGTTTTGGCAGGTAGACTACAGCACCTGTTGGCTCACTGTGGTTTTTTCCTCCTGAAAAACTTTCTGGCCATTACCAAACTGTCATACGTCCTACGATGTGCCCCTACTTGGAGATCCCCTAATGGTCTGCAGAGGTTTAATGTGGCCCTCCATTGGCTCTGGAGGCCGTCACCAACACCCAGCTTTCACCAATGGCTAAACACCAGTGTTCTTTGTCCGTGTCTAGGTATGGGTGTTCGTCATGCGTCGGATTTGTCCCTGCCAGCTTTCCTTTCCTCATCGTGCTCCGTGTTGCAGCTCATCAATGACATTCTGTCCGACTTCTGCAGGAACGGGTCCAACTCTGTCTTCCGTGAGGGAATCACTGCCTGGTCCGAGCTGACTGAAGCTACCCCTTCCACCGTTTTCGCTAAAGCCAATCAACGTGAGTGGGATCGTCCGGTCGTCGAGATATTGCGTACGATACTCCATCAGCGAGCTGCCAATTTCACACAAAAGGCCCGTCTCATTGGGGTATCTTCCAAGGAATAAGGCGTTTGGCTCCAGGTCCTTCCATCATCCCATCTTGGCACTCTTCTTGTCGACGGTGCCTTTAGGATTGCTGTTGCTCTTCGCTTGGGTTGCCGTATTTGCGAACCTCACGTGTGTCCGTGCGAGGCGGTTGTTGACTCTTCTGGCGCTCATGGTTTGAGCTGCAAGAAAAGTACAGGTCGCTGGTCTCGCCACACTGCTGTCGACGATCTTATCAAGCGGGTCCTCGTGTCTGCTGGAATCCCTGCCCAGCTGGAAGTTGTTGGCCTCGACCGGGTGAATGGTAAGTGTCCGGATGGTATCTCTTTGATCCCATGGGCAGGCGGTCGTCAGTTGGTATGGGATTTCACCTGCACCAAAATCTTGGCACCATCTTACCTTAGCCAGACTTCCAGAAGAAAGGCAAGTATGATTACCTGGACAATCGGTATTTCTGTTGCCCGCTGGCTGTTGAGACTTTGGGGTCCTTTGGTGGGGATGGCCTGGGATTTCCAGGGCCACTGGAGAGAAGAGGTCGACCACGTTCCTTCTCCAGCGTATTGGGGTGGCTGTTCAGCAAGGAAATGCCGCTTCGATCCTGAACACCATTCCTACCAGCGCCTCCCTTGACGAACACATCAGTGTGCTTTAGTACTTTCGTCTATGTTAGCACATTTGTCACGAATTCTGCTTTCGTCAGTGTGTCTTGCCCAGTAACGAATTTCAAAACTATCTTTGTTGGGTCGAAAACACCTGTTTGTTGGTTTTGTATTGCTGTCTTCGTTGTGTTGCCTTTGTTTGTTGGTTTTTTTTAGAGTAATTTTATTTTTTCATACTTGCTGTAACGTTGTCTTGTAAATTTGCTTTGTAATAAATTCCAACGGTTTCATTAAAAAAAAAAAAAACTGCGATAGTACCTGTGTTCCTCGAGCGAGGACCGCAGCTTTTTTCTCAGTTGGCCTTAGGAATTCGAAAATGGTAATTGTCACCTACAGTGAAAGAAGCCGGTTGAATGTGAAGATTATGACGAAGCAATTCCATAGTGAAAAGAAACCAGAAGAGAATTCGTGAAAACTTTACAATGGACACGCTTATTCATATTAAAAAGGAATCCTTCCACTGTGAAATGTGTGGCAAGACGTTTTCAGCAAAATCAAACCTTGAACAGCACGCGATGATACATAGTGGAGAGAAACCATTTAAATGTGAACAATGTGGCAAAGCCTTTCGTCGGAAATGGCACTTCAAAAGACATGAGTATTTACACAATGGAACAAAACCATTTGCGTGTACAGAGTGCGGTAAGACCTATGCGGAGAATTCAAACCTAAACATTCACATGCGTAGCCATAGTGGAAAGACGCCGTTTCAGTGTCAAGAATGTGGGAAAGCCTTTGCGCAGAAATTAAACTTGTCCATGCATGAGCGTACTCACAAGAGAACGAAACTGTTTGAATGTGAAGAATGCGGGGAGGCTTTTGCGATAAAATCAAGATTAACTGCGCACATGCAAATACACAGTGGTGAAACACCATTTAAGTGTGATGAGTGTGGTAAGGCTTTCATGCTGCAATCAAGAGTTAATAGGCACAAACGTATACACAGCAGCAAGAAACCATTTGTATGTGAAGAGTGTGGTAAAGCTTTTACAAACGTGTCCTATTTGAAAGACCACGTGGTGATACACAGTGGAAAGAAACCGTTCGAGTGTACCGAGTGTGGTAAAGCTTTCAAACAAAAATCCTATTTGCGATCCCATTTGCTTACACACAGTGGAAGTAAACCATTTGACTGTGAAGAATGCGGCAAGGCTTTTAGACATCAATCCCACGTAAAAAGCCACATGCTTGTGCACAGTGGAATACAACAGTTTGAATGTCAAGAGTGTGGTAGGGCCTTCAGTAAGAGATCTAATTTTAAAAGGCATATGCTTACACACAATGACAAGGGTAATATTATCCTTGACAATAAAAATACATAGCAGGAGGCTAAGCAATGGAAAAAAAGGCTAAAGTGTATTGCGCAATATCCGTGTAAAATTAATTCCAAAAGGCTCCTAACTGCGTTCTTGAGCTACCGAAAGTGTTTTGGTACGGGGAGGTGGAAAGACAACTTATAATGATCAGTTTAAAGAAACTGAAATTAGCTGTAAATATAATATAACCTCAGTTTCTCTTCACTGACGTTAAATATAATATATTCTCAGTCTCTCAAAACATTGTGCTACAGCTGCTGCTGCGACAGCCTTGCGTTCATTGGATTGGTTGGACGTAGCTTTCCTAAACTAGATGCCAAGTCCTTTCGCCTCCTCTAGAAAAATATTATCAGGCCTATCGTGGAATATGCCAACATGCGCTGGCTTCCATGGTTGCAAAGGGACATCGAATTGCTGCAAAGAGTTCAACGGCGAGCGACCAAAAGACACGCCAAGTACAGCACACTGAGCGCTGCATGAGGCTGAACGCTGAATGAGGCACAATGAACGCTGCATGAGGCTTAATTTAACCACTTTGGCTAACTGAAGGAGGCATGGAGCTCTTATTGAGATTTTTAAGGTCTTTTTCCAGAAGCAAAGAAGGGAAGCATTTTATAGAAAAATTTGTATGGTTTACTTTGAAAGTCAACATTATCAGTAGGAATACGATGATCGCTACTCACACTCATTTTTCAAAATTGTCAGATATATTTGCTCAAATATCTCGGAGAGATAAGTGCAACCCTATATCTTGGTAATTTTTGACAGCATGTATTAAAAACATCTGTCTTCGTCAGGCACATTAATGTATTGTCCGTATCTAATCACATTATTGTTGCTTGTTGGGCTTCAAAAACGACGCTCTGTGTTGCCTCCCGAATTGCTACGGCCTGCCTCACCACTTCCTGTACAACTTCGACCCGAACTCTTTATTTACAAGGTAGCTGATATTTGGATTAGCAGGTAGCCTACCTGTAGATTCATACGCTTGCAGTTGTTTTTGTGGTGAGGGGGATTGGAATCTTTGGCGATTCAAGAGCTCCATAAAAAACAACAGCGAGCTTATGCATCTACAGGGACCTTCCAATCCAAACGTTAGCTACCTTGAAATAAAGAGTTCGGGTTGAAGTTGCACAGGAAGTGGAGTGGCAGGCCTTAGCAATTCGGGAGGCTACGCAGAGCGCCGTTTTAGAAGCCCAACGAGCAACAAGAATGTATAAAAAAGATTGACAATAGCGTCAGATTTACTTTGGTTTAACGAAAATTACTCGCACCAATCGTTCACTCAATACCAAAAGTTCCACGTAAATGAGAAGTTACAGGCGAATTTTCGGTGGCTGAGATCTGCTATCTTCAGGCTTAGCCTCGAAAACTTGCAAGCCTGAAGAAGTTGGCAGATCTCAGCCACCGAAAATTCACCTGTAACTTATCATTTACGTGGAACTTTTGGTATTGCGTGAACTGTTGGTGTGAGTAATAACAATAATGTGAGTAGAGTACGGACAATGCATTATTGTGTCAGACGAAGACAGATGTTTTTAATGTATGCTATCGAAAATTAGCAAAATTAGCAAGCTACTAGCTGGATCCGTGCATATGCTGCATGATGATTGAATTTCCCGAACCTAGCTTCTCCCGGTGTTTTGTCGTGTTAGAAAAGTAACTGGCGGCGTCAATCACCCCCCACCCATACACCTCTACCCGCTTTCGTGCCTCCAACACCCCCACACCGAACTGCACCGCCTACCAGATTCTCCCAGTGTGGGGTCAGTATCTCCCCGGCACCTATCGGTGTGAGATATTTGAGCGAACATATCTGACAATTTTGGAAAATGAGTGCGAATCGTGATCATTATTTTCCTACTGAAAAGCATTTTCAGC
>JAHWFP010007773.1:21354-37509 GCA_023313725.1 Lithobius niger | reverse complement strand
CTGGCAGAGTTGAGGGGAGAGGAAGAAGTATCTCTCGCGTTTGGTAGTTTTCTTTGGGGGGGGGGGGGGGGGGGGGGGGGGGGGCAGTGAGTTAGGATGAGCAATCTTGCAAATTGCAAAGTATAAAAAGTGCGAGGTTCCATACGATTTGCATCAATGACCAGCCAATTTCTAATTTCCGTCTACAGCTATCTTAACAGACGAAAGACAGCTCCTCTATTTTTTATTGGTAGTAGAATGCATTTGATTCCGCCTTGCGAGAAGAGAACGGCAAGCGGGTAACACGGTACTGTCCAAGATCTTTGGAGAACGGCGTTGCATGTAGAGATTAACACGCGTACCTTATATAATGACTATAGAGATACGTTTATCAATTGCGTTTCTACGCGCGCAGCTGGTCTTTACTAGTTTCGATTACATATAACAGTAAAGATTAACGCTGGCGCTATGCATGCAGATTACACTAATATACGAAAAGATATTTATGCATGCACTTGCTACTACTAAAGGATATTTGCAGTCAAGCTAACAATTCAAATTGTCTTGAATTACACCCAGGAATTTAACAAAATTATCGGGGCTCGTCCGTATCTACACACGACTCCGTTGCTTGCGAACGGACTCACAACTGTTACACTAAATAATATTTCGACAACTTCCGCGGATTGTACAATGATTTCTAATTAGCAGGAGCTGCTATTTGTTTGACATAACTGCCCGAATTGTCAATATACTTACCGATTCGACCAATGAAGAACGACAGACAGGATTCCCGTTTTCGGTGCCATGTTTTCAAAAGATGATATCAACTAGACCAGTTCCGGTACAATTTCTTTTTTATATGGAAGCATAATTGGCAAAAATTCCTAGTCAAGGACCTACAGCCCTTCATATGCAAACGATTTAACCATAAACTTTTCAATAACTACACCTACAATTTACTCCCACGTCTTCTCATCGAAATCATGATAAATCGAGTGATATTCAGTCACTTCCGGCCAGACGCTAAACATGATAGGCATGACCCGTTCGAATAAACGACTGGAGTGGGACGTGACGTCACTAGACAATAGCCCAAGACGCGAGCCACTTTCTCACCGACTGTATTTCAATAACTGCTTTTTGCATGCATAAGCAGTTAAAAAAAGAAATGGACTAGAAAACTAGATTGGTGTTTCCGTCTCATAATTGCTAAGAAAAAAAAATGGATTTTATCAATTTGGACATAAAAACTTGTTACGGATTCCCGCCAAACTTTTCGGCCGTGTGAAGTCGTGATATCAAACGCCAAGCTCTTTCGCCAAGCTAATCCCACCGACTAATACATCAAACGTTAAATGAAATAATTGAAAATTGCGCCGTAAGCAATTTTCATATATTTCATTTAACCTTCGAACTATTACCATAGATTAGAAAGTTAACTAGATATACCGTCTCCCTTCTTCCCGTGCTACGCGGACCTCTAGCGGTAGTTGCGGCTACTAATACCTCTGACAATGCTTTGCCTTCTAAGCAGAACGATGGTGAAGCATTATTAGAGGTATTAGTAGCCGCAACTACCGCTAGAGGTCCGCGTAGGACGGGAAGAAGTGAGACGGTATATCTAGTAAACTTTCTCATCTATGCTATTACTCGGTGGGATTAGCTTGGCGAAAGAGCTTGGCGTTTGATATCACGACAAAATAGATATATGCAAAAAATATCTCTTGTGCTGCGAATAGACGAGGCACGTGCGAATTCGTAAGAATTTGCGTTTAAACGAACTTAAAGGCGCCTTTTCACCTTTTCAACTCCTAGCTGCAGCACTGTAGTATTTTCGAGCAATAAAAAGAAAAGAGCGGTAAAATAAAAATGGAACAACACTGTTAGCAGCAGCGCCGCGATTTTCATAACTAAAACGATATCACGTGACCCACATCATGCAGCCTATCGGATGACGGAGAATTCGGGACGTAGAAGCTGTGTTAGAATATGGGAAATGCTATCGACATGGTGAACAGGCGCCTTTAAAACGAAGAAAGCATTTTGTTTCTAGATTGAACCAAGGCCGACTGGAGTAGAATTTGGGTGTCTTGTTTCCCGACTCTATAGGCCAGTTATCGCACGTGCCAAGAAATCAGACTTTGGCAAAGTTAAATCGACTGGCTTGGAGACAGGAGCTGAAACCTGCTGCTTCTTCCCCAGCTTGCCTTGTGCAAACATTGAATTACTAAGCTACATTTACAACCTTGGATACTTACAGTGGATACTTCCATTCGCTCCTGGAGTAATAAAATAGCTTAATTCCCTTTAATCGCGATAATTATTTGGAGCATATAGCTCCGCTATGAAGACACTCCAATGTAATCTTAGACCACGCATCACGCGTAAACCACAAGGACTATGCAAACCAAACTTTGCATGCAGAGCACGGAAATCTGGACAAGGTTTATCAAAAAAAAAAAAAATCCGGAATCGGACTTGGGGCTGAAGAACCATCAGGAAGACAAAATGGGCCAATAGCCAAGAGACAAAATCCAAACAGCAACGAGACAGTGTCCGGGCCGATTATTAAAAGCTTAATTGTCGTGAGTTGATTTCTGCGTGAATTACTATTGACTCAACACGGTGTATTGACGAGAGTTCTGTGGTAGTTGATGGAAAAGATGTTATTGCTTAGCTAGTAAAAATGACGCTGGTTCCATTTGGTTCCATTGGGTTTACTGCGGTGGATGATGCAATTTTACGGTCGCCCGACTTGCACGCGAAATAACTCTTGCGGTTTTACACAGGCTGTTTGCGGGACTTTAGAGATAGGGGAAAAGCAGGAAAGTATTGGTGGTAAATAATAGATGGTCTTACATAATGTTGCGGAATAATTTTGGTATGAGGGTCGAAATATTGGGTAAACGAAAAGGCGAATAAATTGTGACGATTTCACTGCTAGGTGTTACAGTTAGGAGGAATTGGAATGGAATGAATTAATACAACAAGTGGTAACCATGCATGGCAAACAAAGCATGACACCATGACTACAATGTACGTCATGGCAAGCAGGCGCACATTGGCATATAATAATAGAGTATGGATTAGACTCGAACTTCGTGGGAGCTCATCTCTAAGGACATCCACCACTCCATACCGGCGCCGAGCTGGGGCTGATGACCTTAGCCTTCAATCAATGTGACGTCCGCCGGGTCTACCCACGAACGTCCGGCGCATCAGCACAGGATGGTGGCAGGTCAAACGCCAGCAACGGCTGCCGATACAACGGAATGGAGTTCTTTGTGTATATGCACGGAAAGCTGATGTAGTGCGTTTGCGTGCTGTAGCTCGCTTTTGCAAGGTAGTGGGTGTTAGGTTGTGAGCCCCAGTTGCCTCTGTGCTTGCCTCTCTCTCCCTTTGGTGTGGCGGAACGGTGATGATTGAGTTGGTCACACAACCTGTACTGTTCACGTGTTCATGTGTTGTACAACTCTTTGAGTTAAGATGTACCGTATTGTATTAGTAGACGTTTGTATTTTTTGTTCGGAGCTTCTGTTGCTGCTCAGTGAGTGTGTAGTCTGTAATTTAGATTGTTGGGCACACGGCTTCGGGCCATGGCCTCAAATAAAGTGTTCCGGCCTCACTAGCAGACAATTCTGTCTGTTAACTGTAAGCCACAGATTAAAGAACTCTTCTCGCTTACAGATACGACACTGGCGCGCTAAGTGGTACCTCGTTTACTTTTCTGCTGAGTCATACTTCGCACTTGATTCGCCAGCAGGCGCAGCGATCGCCCGCGAGGACGCGGTATAATTAGAACGACGCAATCAGAAAATACGCATGCGCTGTAGTTTTCATAACGCTACCGTAGCGGAAGTAGGTTTAGATAGTTTTTCGGTTTCAGTTTCGCTATCTGCTAGTGACGTTTGGCGAATAAAGTGCGAGAACATGAGTCATCGCGCCGAAGCGTCGCTTAAATGAGGCCCCATTTCTGAAGCGCTGGCTGAGGTACGAGTGTCGTATCTGTGAGATGGAGAGTTCTTTAATCCGTGCTGTAAGCAACTAAAGGCATATTTTGTAAGGCTGGGCTGATCCTGATTACCGATTCAGAATGCTTCACGTAATTTCTAACCGACATTTGCAATCGGATCGGTAGACGTTCCCGGTTCACTTTTGACGTTTGAATGCACTATTTTGAAGGTTTTTTCACCAGCTTTCCAATGGTCTAAACCCCAAACAGTTGTCTCTTATTGTTTAGAAATAACAAGGCAAAATGTTAAATTTTACTGGGGGTTTTGTGTTTAAAATAATTTTAGCATATGCAATATTATTTTAAACCAATATTTAAAAAATAATTATGTGCATTTAGGCCTACGTTTTACTTATGCAATACTTTCAAAAGTCATTTTTTTTATACAGGCTGTATACTTCAATATTACAGTTTTGGTTTATTGGGAACTGGGCTCCGTTTCAGGAATTTTGTACCAGTAATCAGGATCTTGATATTATGTCGGCCAGTTTCGTATAATGATCGGCTCGGGTAGAAAAAACTAAAAGTTAAAGGATGAGTGTCCGCCATTCACAGAGAGAAAGATGCATAAATAATGTCTTCATCATAGTGTCTAGCTAAGTAGCTAGGGAGTAACCTTGGTGGCCTTTCCTTGGTTGAAAGATATCACTTCTTTCAAATGCCGACCCTCTTTGGAAACTTGACGGCTCCCTTATACCAGTTTTGGTTTTGGATGAATTACAATTACGTCACATGCTCATTTCACGAAATGTTTGTGCATTCCGAATCCGAAAATAAATGTTTAGAAGAGGGAAGCGGGGAAACCCAGCCAAACAGCAAATACACCGTATAGCTCGCTCCATTATGTCGACAGTTGAAGTGACGCGGCCCTATAGTAAATTAGTATAACCTTTATAAACTCTGAACTTCTAGGTAATAAAATGATTTGTAAAGGTAATTAATACTAGTGTTCAAACTCAATAATCACTGTTCTACATTTGGACTGGTGTGCATCATTAAAACACCCTGTTCGAGGCAGCAGATCGGGTATACGAAAAAATATATACAATTCAGTTCCTCTTATTGTCGGAAGATGTCGACGCATACACAATCACGGCGATCATGGTTGTTGTATGGCAGCAGCGTCCCATTCGTTCCTAGTTAGCACCACGCAGTTTCAGCTGTGACGCTGGAGACCTCACGTTACGTCATATCAGTGACAACATAACACAACCTGACTTAACCGTCCTAGGCCAAACCAAATCATACGAAGCGTGCTACATCACGCGATGAACAAGATCTTCCTAGGATTCTCAATAAGGCGTTCTGATTTTGAGTGGTATTAACCAGTTTACACTGAACGGGGCTAACAAAACCAACACGTCACGCGGCTCGCTCGTCGCTGATGCTGATGCCGATGCCGATGCTGTCTGTCCTTTTGTGTTTGCCGTCTTCCTCCGCACGGGGTCTCCACGTGCCGGTCCATTCAGCTTGGAGGTTATAGCCATCCGCGGTGGGAAGCTTGGCTCAGTTGCACACGCGGTGTGGGCTCGCTTTCCTGGCGCACGATTTTGCCCCGTCGCTATCGTTGGTTGGTGGGTGTGTTTGCCCAACGACGACGGTCGAGTTAGCTGCTGCGCTCGTGCTTGAGACGCCGGCCGGGCGATCGAAACAAACAGCGTCTTAGAAAACGACCTCGATCTCGTCCCGCCAGCAAAACAACAGACTTGTATTCTCTTATCTGTCTATTTCGTGCCGCGAGTACTATAGCTGCGGTTACCGGCGGAAAGTGTGACACCCGAATTTTCGGGCGGTGCGGTGCGGAGCGGAGCGGGTGTCCCGCCGAGTGGCCCCTCACCCCCCCTGACTTCACCCCTTCATGCTCGGTAAGCTACAAGGCTGTTTTCCTTGAGAGACCGCTCCCTTGTTGTATAAAATATAATTTTCTCAATGTGGTGTTGCATGGTTGTAGATAAAAGTGCGCTCGGGGGTTTGTATACCTTATACTTGGGAATTTGGTGTTTAATCTTAGTGTAAAACAGAAACGATCGTCGGTTTTAACGTACTAGTGTTATTCATATAATATTAATGTGACTGGCAAACGTGTCCTGGAGTGAGGTGTTGGCAAATGTATTAGATCACTAAACGGTTATACTGTTTCACGATTGAAAACAAAAACGAACTCGTTTGATGTGTAACGTAAGGTTTAACTGATTCGAAGTCAAAACAGCGAAGGAACACAATAAACTTTCCTGTAAGGTTTCATATACCGTAGTGTTGCTGTACTGTTTAGTCCACGTGAAACCGTACTGCTGTATTCACATGTTTTTTACAGTTAAAACACGATAGGACAGATCGATGGCTAAACGATGGCACCCTACTAGGCTAAATGACATCGCTTAAAAATCTTAAAAACTATTCTCATAGTGTGCTTAGTACAGGGCTACTGGTCAGGGTACAGATTCAGGGTTCGTGCGAGTCCATGAAAACCAGTTTCTGGTCCAGAAACGATGACAACCTTAACATTAACGTGTGAGAACGTATCCTTTAGAGAAAACGTGCCCTCAATATCGTTGATTTGTGTTGCTGGCAACTAACTATACCTAGTTAGCTAGCTTGGTGGGTAAATCGACGGCTCCGATGTCAATTCTCAGAAGCTAAAAAAGACACCTGTTAAGCTTACTAGGAAAAGTTGCCAAAGCTAAATTTCGACAGACAGGTCGTTTGGAGAAGTGCCTTCTTCTAAAATGGGGGTTACAGCTAGAAGCACATGGTCCTGAAATGGCGCATTAATGCAAAATTATTGCAGTAACCGTTGTTTGTATTGTCACGCAACAGACTAAGCATGCCTAAATGTTATACGCGCATTGTTTCAGTATTTAATTTTCAGAATACATTGTTGTTCTATTGGGTTATGACCATACTTTCTTCGTTTTCATTGTTTAAAAGGTGCACGATATGCTAAATTCCGTATCAGACCGGTTGTAACAATGCCTGTCTTCAAAACTAGCACGATTCCGTCTTATCAGAAAAAGTATTGTTTAAAAGTCCCACGAAATCAACTCACGACTGTATATGACATTATGGTCTTTAGACTCGAATAAAGAAATTAAATCAAAGTCGAAATCAACTTATCACCAAAAGCATTGTTTAAAAGTCACACGATGACTACTTATCGTGCGACTACTTATCGTACAATGTTTTTGCTGATAAGATGATTTCATGCGACGTTTCTGGAACCTGTAATAGCACGACGTCGAGCGTTTAGTATTAAAATACTGCCTTGTATTTTATAGATGAATTAATTCACTAGCACTCACTTGCATACATCGACCCACTTTTGGTTTATTTGCACTTTTGTAGAACTTGTAGTGCTACAGGTGCTACCTTACCTGCTACAAAATAGCGTAACCAATAATTCAAAAGCGTCGGATCAGTCAATATCGAGGAAACATCCGTTGGTAGAACTTGTTCACCATTTGGACCCGAACGAGCATTATGTTCCTGGGCTCATGCTGAGTACACATTTACTGCTCACAACATAGAGCGTTTAGTATTGATACAATGCCTAGAGGTTTGTAGCTGAAGTAATTTGCTAGCACTCGCTTGCCTAAATCGAAGAGCTTCTGGTTCACTTGTATTCAAAGTGCGCCATCAACTCGAAGGTTTTCCTGACCAAGCCACAAGTCATCCTCATCTTTTAACAGCTCCAGCACTCCCAAATCGAGTGACATGAGATTGCCAGCCATCTTGGAAACTTCGAAGTGCGAAACACAAAAATAGACAAACACGTGCCACTAATAGTTATGTAGCTAACAAGGATGCACGTAAACATTGTTAGGAAAAGCGCCGTTGCTGCTTGGCGACATCGAAAGAGAACGAAAGTATGGCTGTAACTATTATCAAGAATTTATAGGGTTGGGGTTGTTACTGGGACCCATACTTAAAATGTCTTAGATATATTCATATTAGTTCAGTCTTAGTTTATAGAGGGCGCCATGTGTTTTATGTGGGAATTTCTACTCAGTGTAATTTAGTTTACCTTAGATTTGGGATAAAAAATTAGCAAAAATCACCAGATGGAGCACGTGGCGCCCTCTGAAAACTCGGACTGAACTAATGGGGACGAACTAATTGTTTCAGTAGTGACTTTTTAGAGTTACAAATTCTCCTCCCAAACCCTATAAATTCTTGCTATTACTTATGCTTAGCATAAGATAGTTTTGTAGCAGGGCGTTCGGCTTTGGGCCACGGCCCAGAATAAATTGTCATTATCCGGCTCACAAAAAGTATAGTATTAAAGTTAGGTTTGTAACAGGGCGCACGGCTTTGGACCATGGCCTGGAATAAATTTTCATTATCCGGCTCACAAAAACAACAAATATCACCAAGAAACTGGTAGTCTTTCATTGCAAGAAGATTTGGAAATAAACTACAGATCGTGAGCACAGGGTCCAAATCAACTAAAAAAAACAGTAATTCTATTAAAGAAGTAAGTCTTCGTAATGCGCCAAGTTTGCTGGTTCATCTAGAAACATGCTAGTGTGTCGCTGCCAAGCAAATGATCGGCCAAGTAGATGAAATTAATTGGGATTGAGTGAGCAATTCCAGCTTCAATACGTAGATTTACATTTTGAGAAGTGCACAAGCACTTCAATACAAAAAAAAAAGCATCTATAAGCACTAACATCCAGAAGGTGTAAAATATCCTTAACTGGGTGTTAGTGCTATTAAGGCTTTTTTTCAATGCAGATTTACATTAGCCTCGGTAGGAGCACTGAAGGGAGATGCGCTGATTGAGTGAGCAAAGTGAACGAAAATCAGCATTTGTTAGGCAGTATACACAAAACGGGATTAAAGAAACTTAAGCTTCTGAAGCATGGACATACACTGCAAAAATGGCGTTGTGAGTTACAATACCTACAAAATCCGAAAAATCGTTATAAGGATGCTGTAGGTCTTATAACGAGGTTTTAGGCGTTGTAAAGCACGTCTACAAACGCAACGTCTAAAATCACTCTTCCAAGGATGAATGATGTGTAGATGTTGCGTGTTTAAACGTCTACAGAATAGGTGTTGTAAACCACAGCGTCTATAAGTGTTGTAATCCACAACGTCTATAGGTGTTGCAAACCACAACGTCTATACGTGTTGTAAACCACAGCATCTGTAGGTGTTGTAAACTACAACGTCTATAGGTGTTGTAAGCCACAATGTCTATAGGTGTTGTAAACCACAACACGTACGTGTTGTAAACCACAGCATCTGCACTTGTTGTAAACCACAACACGTGTCAAGTGACGACATATTGCTACAAGAGAGATACCTGCAAGGGGTAGTAAATTGAAATGGTGGGTTAAACAACGGCACTTCTATTCAAGCTAGTGCTTTGAGAGTGGATTTCGTAGGCTTAAAAACCGATAATTTCTCCAATCCCTTATGCTGCTTAGGTTGTAATTGGAAAATAAAGATACCAATTGCTTAAAAATATCAGCAACTGCCAACAAATCGACAAAAATCGCTCGTTTTAGGCCTAAGAAATCCAGTCTAATAGCATTGGCTTCAGTAAGATGCTCTTCTTTTCCCCCCACCAGTGCACCTTGCAGCTAACCCAGTAACTGTCTCCACCATAGAGTTATACACAATAATACTACGTCGTGTCACTGCCCTATAGTACCTAGCAAGGCACTGAATGACGTTGCAGAACCTCAACCTCAAGTTGACCTCTAACAGAAGTCTCGACTGTATCTGTTATATTAATGCGTAGTAACTCTTTGGTTACGTTTGGTACTGATGTGTAGTTAAACCATTAATATCAGTAAATGTTAGCCTTTCCCTTAATTCATTTAAAACTCTTCTAACGTTAGGGACGAATTAATAAAAAGTATGCAAGTAATCCGAAAACCACAACAAATGTACAGTTGCGTCTGAAAGTCTTGGTCTAACAAGAGTATGTATTGATATCCCCGTTTATTCGATGTGTTTGGACAATACAGTCAGCTTCTTGACTCATGATCTTTATTTGCCAGGTGGGCGTGGTGGGTGATCAATCGACTGTAACCATTCTCACCGACTTTTCGAAATAACAAAACAAAGATAGATGACTTACGGCATAATACAATAGGGCAGTGACATAACGTAGTATTATTGTATATAACTCTATGGTGGAGCCGGTAACTCGGTTAGCTGCAAGGGGCACTGGACGGGAAAAAGAAGGGCGTCTTACTGAAGCCAATGCTATTAGACTAGATTTCTTAAGCTTATAACGCGCGATTTTTGTTGTTGGAGAAAACAACGATTTTTTAAGCCTAAAAAACCCGCTCTCAAAGCACTGTCTTGACTAGAAATGACGTTGTTTTCCTTTACATTTTAATCTAGTGCCCCTTGTAGTTATGCCCTCCAGATGCTATGCGTAGGCAATATGACGTCACTTGACGCTGCCCTATAAAGGCGTGCGTTATCGGTGTTGTAAAACGCAACGTCTGTTGAAGGTGTTGTAATACACAACGTCTACTGGAGGTGTTATAAAACACAACGTCTACTGTAGGTGTTGTAAAACACAACATGTTGTGACCACAACGTGTTGTAAAAAAAAGGAGACAAATATGTGTTGTGATTCTATTTTGACAGTGTACAATAAACCAAACCGTGTCAATTCGTCTGAAGTAACGGCTAATGGGCAATGGCAAATGTGAATAAGATCAATGTGAAACTTTTATAGATATAAAATTCCTCCAGAAAAAAGGTATAGATAAGATAAAACGGTGTGACCTTTAGTTCATTCTCAGTCCTACGAAAGTTGTGATATCCAACCAAAATTGGTAGAAAAGAAGCCTGCAAGTTTCCACAAAGGGTCAGCGTTAATCCTGGTAGCCAAGTTAACTGCACGGAATAATACATTAGACGTTAAATGAAAACTTGAAAATTGCTACTGGGAGTTGCAATGTTCTAGTTTTTATTTTACTTTCGAACTAATGGTCAGTGCAATTAACCTTGGTGGCCTTTCCCTGGTTGAATGATATCACTACTTCTAAGGCAGACCCTTTTTTTTTGGAAACTTGATGGCTTATTTTAAACCGGCTTTGGTTTTCCGTGGATAATATTAAAGTCCGTCATATCCAGATAAAATATATACGGTGTAGTTGCCAATAGGCACTTCTGTCTTTTACAGCAAGGGCAGTTAGGGTGTTTTCAGGGATCTGAGGATAATTAACAATGCGAAAGTATAAGCTGAAACTTGTTTGCTTAGGAGACTTTGGTCGCGTGACAACGTAAAAGTGCAGTTACTGTCACAGCTTAACTTTTCTTGTTAAAAAAAGGTGTGAATAACGTTGTTATTACTAGCTACTACTCAGCTCGTTTGACGGAAATAATTCTTCTATATGCGATGAATAATGCAGACATTTTTCAGATTGCTATAATTTAACCGTGGAACATGCCTTTTGCAGGCTCGGGAGTTAAGGAAAACGTACGTCATAGTTAACAATCTATTGCGTGCCGTAGTGTGTTGTGCCACTGTTAGACAACAAACATCACATAAATTCAATTGTCGAAGACGTAAACCAATGTACTACGACACTGTAGCTTAAAGTGTCTAATATCCTGGCGCGTAGTTTGGCGTGTAATTTGCAGATGATCTGAAGGCTGGAAACGAATTGATTTCATGTAATGATCGGGGAAACCTCATTGCTGTTGTCAACAATGTCGCACAGTGGTCCAAGGAATGGCAACTGCCTCTTTTGTTACCCAAATGTCATTCGATGGTTATCGGGGCCCATATTGGGTCGCCAAACTATTTTATTGACGGATTCAAGATCGAGGAAAAGCACTCAGTTAATAACTTGGGTGTCCAGTTTAATTCCAATCTTAAGTTCTCAGGGCATTGCTCTAAAATTACTTCAGATGCCTTCCGACGTTTATTTATTGTTAACAGGTGCTTTGGCAAAACTAACACCAATACAAAAGTGTGGGCATTTAAAGTCAACGTGAGACCACTATTAGAGTATGCCAGCCCCGTTTGGTCACCGCACCTATCGAAGGACATCGACTTGCTGGAATCAGTGCAGCGTACTTTCACTCGTTCCATACCTGAGCTGCGTTCGTTATCGGCTGGTGACAGGCTTCGTAGAACGGGACTGGAACCACTCGAATTGCGCAGACTCAGATATGACCTTCCACTCACCTTTCAAATTGTTGAAGACCAATTTCCGATTTTTCTTCCATTTTTTCATTATCTCTAACCACCCATACTCGTGGGCATCATCTGAAATTGCAAAAGCAATCTTCCAGGACCGATTGTAGGAATAGTCTTCCTTGCGAATAGGGTTGTTGACTGCTGGAATTTCTTACCGAATACTGTCATCTCATTGATGACAGTGTCATCCTTTAAACGAGCGATCCGTAAAATTGACCTTGCTACATTTTTACGACGCACCTACTAAAACGATGATCATTGGGACGGTGTAAGTGGGCAATCCCTTCCGTAGCGGGTGAAATTGATATTATTATATTTCAGGTCCTTAAGCAAAAATAATAATGCGGTGCAAAAGCTTAAATTGTGTTAAAATCTAGAGCAATGACTCACCTGACATAAATGAATTTGTGTAAGACACAAAATGGAAAATCTGACACTGCAATAAGGTTCCAAATGTTACTTACTAGCTCTTACTAGCAAATGTTAGGCTACTACTTCTTCTTCTAACTGGGTAGTCCGCTCAGCCGCATGTTAAATCCCATAGGGTGGTTATTCAACAATACAATGAAAACCAAAAAAGCATGGTTAAAACTAATAGTCATCATACTTTTGCAACAATTGTCTGCTGTGAAGTGATTTTGGTGCGACTTTTTCGCTAACAGGTTTCGAGGAACTGGTTACTTTCAGTTTGAGGAACCTGTTAGCGAAAAAGGCGCACCAAAATCACTTAACAGCGGACCATTGGTGGAAAAGTATAGTTGTAAGTTTCTTACGCCATACTTTCGTTCTTTTAGATGTTGTAGTTTGCCTAACAACGTTTACGTGCATCCTTGTTTGCTACATACTTGTTAGCGCGTGTGTGTCTATTGTTGTGTTTCGCACTTCGAAGCTTCCTAGATGGCTGGCAACCGCATATCACCCGATTTGGGAGTGTTGGAACTCTTTAAAGATGATGACGACTTGTGGCTTAGTCAGGAAAGCCATAGAGTTGAGGGCGAACTTTTGAATGCAAGTAAGCCAGAAGCTTGTGATTTACGCAAATGAGTGCTAACGAATTATAGTTCAGCTAGAAAACTCTAGGCAGTGTGTTAATACTAAAATCTCTATATTGTGCGCAGTAAATGTGAATATAGCTTGGGCCCGAGAGCGCAAATTTTATTACTAGGAGGAAAATAATAGGTAGCACCTGCTGCAAAAGTGCAAATAAACCAGAAATTGGTCGATTTACGGTAGTGAGTGCTAGTGAATTAATTCATCTATAAAACACCAGGCTTATGTCTTAATAGTAAACGCTCTACGTCGTGACATTACAGATTCTACAAAAGTTGCATGAAATTAACTTATCAGCAAAAGCATTGTTAAAAGTCGCATGATAAATAGTTATCGTGTGACCTTTAAACAATGCTGTTAGTGGTAAGTTGATTTCGTACGACTTTTAAACAATGCTTTTTCTGATTGTTGCTTTTGCAACAATGGTCCGCCGATAAGTGATTTATCGGGCGCCTTTTTCGCTAACAGGTTTCGAGGACTGAAAGAAAAGTCGCCACGCAGCAACGGCACTTTACGTAATAGTTATAGCCATACTTTTGCAACAATGGTCCGCTGATAAGTGGTTTTTGGCCCACTTTTTCTTTGACAGATTCCAAGGACTGAATGATCGTCCGAGGCCGAAGGCCGAGGATGTTTCTTTCAGTCCGAGGAATCTGTCAAAGAAAAAGTGGGCCAAAAAACACTTATCAGCGGACATTGTGGCAAAAGTATGGCTATAAGTTTCTTATGACCATACTTTTCGTTCAACATAAGCACTTTCAGATCAGCGCCAATGCTCCATTTCACGGCGGTTTTATAACAATGTGTCGTCTCAAGAGATGCATGTTGGCGCTGCGTGCATGTTCATTGTTGACTGCTTGTTCATTGTTGTGAATTCCAAACTGCATTTATCACAATGGTAGCCAAGTTTTGCCCAATAGATTTGGGTGTTTCGAATCTTTTCTCTGACGAGGACGATGAATGGCTTAGCCGGGTAAGCCTGTGTGACGAATAGGCTAATGAAGTCAAGCCTCAAGTAAGTAACAGATTTATATGCAAGTGACTTCTGGTGAACTTCAGCTTCAAAATTCAAGGCAATGCGTTAATTTGAGACGTTCAATATCTTGGGAGTTAAATGTTTATAGGGCGTGGGCAAATGAACGTAATCGCCGTTCTGGTCCTGATGGAGAGCAAGTCCCAGTGGACATTTCGTTGACTGACCGACTCTTTTAATTTAAAATAAGCACGTGCTTTTTTTTTTTTTTTTTTTAGTCAATCCTGTTAGTAAAACGCTGTTGTATGTGTTTCAGGTAAAGCATTTAAAAACGTTTTTTAGGTGTGCCAAAAAGTGTTTATTTTAAAACACTTGTTTGAACCGGGTTTAAACATTTAAAAGTGGGCAGGATAAGTGGGCCGGTCGACTTATCCTGCCCACTTATCCGGCCCAATTTTGAAGAATGCGTTAGCAACATAGAAAGCATTGTTGCAACTGGGCTGATACGGGATTTAGCAGCTGACTTTACAACAATGAAAACGGCAAAAGTATGGTCATAACTAACAATGTTTACGTGTATCCTTGTTAGCTACCTAACTATTAGTGGCACGTGTTTGTGTATTGTTGTGTTTCGCACTTCGAAGCTTCCAAGATGGCTAGCAACCGCATGTCATCCGATTTGGGAGTGTTGTAATTGTTTAAAGATCGGGACACCCTGTGGCTTAGTTACGAAATCCAACGAGTTGAGGGCGAACGTTTGAGTTCAAGTAAGCCAGAATCTGTTCGATTTACGCAAGTGACTGCTAGTGAATTAATTCAGCTATAAAATACCAGGCAGTGTCTTAATACTAAACGATCTACACTTTGAAGACAATGTGTACTGACAGTACACATCAATGTGTACTTGGTCAGCCTACACACGAACTGTGTAGAGGAGTACGCAATTTGTGTACTGGTAGTACACCAGCTGTGACGAAATGTGTACTGTCGCTGCGCAGACAGTGTACTGGTACACAACTCGTGTAGAGGCTGAATAGCTACACATTGATGTCTACTGTCAGTACACACCGTCTTCAGATTACACACCGTCTTTTAATACGACGAAAACTTGGCGGGAAACCTTAACAAGTTTTGTTCTCTACAAATTTAGTTGAAGTTTCGGCTGTGGAAGAACACACAGTTGGCCCTCAAAGGTGCACGGCCATTTGTGAGCACAGTGAACTTTTGTTAAGTCTCGTATTGGTTAGAGGCTGTACTTGAATCGGCGTCCTCTTGGTTGGAAAGACGGGACTCTTAACCACTGCGCTGCTTCTGCTATACCTGTGTTTTGGTTCCAGTGACTCCGCACAAATTTTGCCTTGTGCATTGGGCTTTAAAATCCGTTCTTCTCCTTTAAGGGATGGTCAGTTGTTGGCATCCCACATGTATCTCTCACTAAGATGATTGCTAGATCTTGCGCCATACATGATTCATGGCATTGATGGTCGAACGTGCAAATTAATTTTCAGTTTCCTCACTGTGCACGATTTTCCCAAACTTCATTGATATCACAAATTCAAACTGTGAAAAAGGTTTTGTTTTGTACATATTTAGTTGATGTTTTTGCATTAAGTAAGACGGTCTTAAATCATGTAGGTGATGGGTAGCAACAGTAGGATTACGAGCAAACAAAACGGTCAACTCGATTTGCAGCCGTTTTTTCCCAAATTTCTACGAATTTTATGTCGTCATCATGCAGACTTCGTCTGCCGCCTTTGCCCCGACGACAGTCTCAGTTACTCCCCGACATGGGAGCCACGCTTCCCCGACTCCAAGGGGGGGGGGTCTCTCCCCCCCCCCCTGTGGTGCCAACCCTGCCGGCAAAAAGGGAACCAGTCCGAAACGTGATATTCGTAACTTCGTGATCAGCAGCGTGCGCAGAACCCCGAGAGACAGGGGCAACACTTATAGTAAAATGGCACAGTA
>JAHWFP010007771.1:1264-12957 GCA_023313725.1 Lithobius niger | reverse complement strand
AACAACAACAAGATGCCGAACAGTTTTCAAATTTACGTGTGGCTCCCTACCTTTACTCTTTCACAGAATTGCAAAATTTTTGGTATAAATATACCTTCCGATCCTATCTACTAGCTGGCGAAGTTTGGTCGAAAAATGTTGAATAGGAAAGGTGATATTAATTGCTTTAGTTTTGTTGGAGGGGGAACTTCAATCATATATGATATGGTACTTGAAAAGTATGCAGTAAGCGAGTTTCATATTTTTCATTCAACCATCAAACTTTTACTCGGTTGGATTAATTTATCGAAAGAACTTGGCGTGTGATATCACGACTTCAAACAGTCAAATGGGGAAAGCGAAAATTCTTAACAAATTTTCGTTTGGGAGATATATCTAAGTTACACAATAAGATTTTCACCCTGCGCGGAAGTCCCCTACTTTAAAAAATATTGTCTTCATTGAACAAAAAAATGTCACCAGTACCACAAGAATCTACGCATCATCTCTCACCACTGTGCGAATAAAGCAAACAACAAAAATCATTAATATAATAACGATTTCTGGAAAAGGGAGATTAGCAAACTTTTTAACACGTATTTACACGCACAATCGCACTTGAAGAGCAGCACTTTTTGCACGCACATTTGCAGTACTGCAGCATTATTTGCACGCACATGAAGAGCCCGGCTTCCTGTTATATGTTCATTTATAGCTGTCGATGGATTCTGTAGATATTCTTGTAATTAGTTACACGTCGGTTAACCAAGACTCTCTGTTGGGACTGTTTTGGTAAGACGAGACAGGCTACTATTTTAGACATTTTTGCCATTTTAGCCATTTTTAGACAGTATTTCAGACAGTTGGTTTTACAATTATTGTGTTGCGTACTTGCTTGATACGAACAAACATTTTTGCTGCGCTTATAGTCTTATTTATACCAAGAATTTATAGATAGAATTTATAAATTCTTGTTTACACGTAACTCTTAATTATTTCTTGACTTGTACATGTGAGTAGCTGGGGGAAGTTTACAGCACCAGTCGATGATCCGATAATCTAAGGTACTGCTTAAATTTTCGGTTGTATCCAAATTTTTTCAATATATGTGAGTACTTTCCTTCTGGCTATTTACCCATCCATTATTCGCAGTTTCATCAACCTCCCGTTTTTTCAACTAGAGTCCATTTTCCGAACCAACCCTTTGACCCCTCACACTCTCTCTCCCTTTTGTTTTGACCCTGCTTTCACAATGCAAACTACCATTTAGAAGTTAAAACTAACCAGACATTTCAATATGGCGGTGGTTGGCGCTATGCCGACTCGCAGTAAATACTTTCAATAATGAGAGTTCTGAAGCCAATTGGAAAATTATTTCTTCACGGAGAAATTATCTTATTATCTAGGATTGATGTTACTGCACACCTTTAATTAAATTTGAACACTTTGTAAAAGTCGCCACAGTTCATCATATTCTTGAACGCGTCGTGAAATTGTCGATCTCCAGTGACGTCACTGCTGGAGCATCGCACTCATCAACTCTTTGAGGCAGTTTTTTAGTGAATAAAGATGGCGGGCCTGCATTTCTTCTTCGTTAGAATTATTTCTGTAAACATAGTTAACAAATGGTGGATATTGTCGTTACACGTAGTGTCACCACTAAGCTAATAGAATGTAACAAATCACTCGACTAAAAAAAAAAAAACGTATTTATTGGCCGGTATTTAACTTATAACTGTATGGCAACGTTCATGACAGCGCAAGTATCATGAAGCGTTATGGTAAGAATCGTTTTTAAAGACCACACTATCTTTCACTCATCGATGTATCCAGCAGGTACGTTCTAAAACAAGTGATGCATGACGTCACTTTTCGATGGCAGCGTATGCTGAAGAGTCTGATGAGTTTGAGAAAATGCTTTGCATGGTAGCGGTGCTACCATAGAAACTGCTCTTTAGCCATACACTGCCGCGCAACTGCCTTCTGGCTGTGAGATGGCCATGCCAAATCTTGGCATAAATGCTCCCTTCTGGCTCAAGTGTAAAATGTAAAATTAACGAAGTTCTGGATTCAAATCCTACCGATGCAGCACTGCAAAAATTGTATTACATACTTGTATATCGCAGTATTGCATAAGCAGTGTTAATGTGGTACGTATGGCTTAGGTATTACAAGGTACACAGGTACACACACACACGCTCGCACATGCACACACACACACACACAGGGGATTTCACATAAAAATTGTGTTCACTTTTGCACCAGGAATTCACCAGGGATTCACGAGGAAGTCAAAATAATTGGAGTTCATATTATAAATCGTTTTGTTCGAATAACCTCTGATCTGTTTTGTTTTGAGCGCGTTCATAGCGGTGAATGTCATGAGGATACTACCTCTATAGTGCCTTTTTAATAGTTAATGTTTAATATTTAATAGATATTATACGTCTTCAGAAACCGCAGTATAGTAGCAGGAAAGCGTCAAACGCGTGCAAACGACAACGATTGAGAAGCTCTGCTCCCATCGTCATGGTAATGTTACGGAAACGTTGAAGACGTCAAAAGGCAACGGCAGAAAAAAAATTAACAAAGCCGACTTGGCACACCAATTTTTTGATCACGACATTCACATTGTGTGTAAAATTTTCAGTATTATTTACGTGCACCAACAAAATGCGATTGTGTTAACATTGTGGTTACTATGACAAATGTAAACTATAGATTTAGATTTAGATATGCAAGATGTAGATTTCTATACAAAAGAAATCTATAATAGTAGACTATTCATATCGGTAGTTACGTAAACGTATACATAGATGTGATAAGAAGACCAGGAAGGCACTGGAACTGAAACCACAAGACGTTTCCGTGCCTATTTTCTTTTTGACTCGCTGCGCATCATGATAAGCTTACCCATCGACCTTCAAAACAGTTTTCGTTTTGCCATCATTCGAAAGTGTCGAATCAGGTAAGCTTAAATAGGAAATGTTCAGCTTGTGATCGTGGGCGACTGCATGCGTCAAATGCTTCGGCTTTTTTGGCACACAATATTTGCAGTGAAGAAACAGGTATTGTATTATAAAATAAAAACGAACTCGTTTAATGTTTAAGGTAAGGTTCACTGATCCGAAGTCAAAACAGGAAAGGACCACAAATAAGCTGTCCTGTTAGGTTTCAGACACCAAAATACTTCTACAGTGTTTAGCCTACGTGAAACCTTACTTTGCGATTCAACCATTAGCCACGTAACTAACATTAAAACCATTGGAAATGCAAAAAAAAGCACAGGTCATTAATAGAGAGGAAGTAATGGTTATTGAAAGGTTTATTATGTGAGTTTTATATACAGTGTAGATCAGTAGAGTGCACAGTTTTTTTTGCCTTGTAGGCCCTTTTAGACAGCTGCACAGCAAATGTCGACACAAAAGGCCATTTTTTCTTTTACGAAAGTGCATTTTGTAAAAAGGGGTGGGGCAATACCCCCTCATCGCAGGTGTAGATTAAATTCGAGTCCAACTTAAACTGCAGCAAGGAAGGAATAAGATATGCTTTGTCTGTATTTTTTTGTGTTTAGATTATTAAATAAATAGTCAACACCGGTTCAGTGTTTACTGACAGAGAAGACCTCACCAATTGTATGAATGACTACTTTACCTAGGTGTTTTTGCCTGCGACTCCAGCTCAACCTGTGCCTACCACTCGATCGGAGGTTGACCCTTGTCTGCACCTGGTTATTAGCACTGAAACTGTTCTTGCCCACCTTAGCAAGCTTGATGAGCATAAGGCGATCAGGAAATTTCAAGGTTTGATCTTATTCGCCTTGTTATTCTTAGAAATTGTGACTCTTCCTTGTCTGTTCCACTTGAAATCATATTTAAAAGTCTCTTCATACCGGTAAAATTCGCAGTGATGAGAAAACGGCCTACATCACCCCCATTTACAAGAGCATGGGGATCGTAAATTGCCAGAAAACTATCGACCTGTGAGTTTAACCTCCCAGGTTTGCAAGATCTTTGAGAGTATTATCCGCATGTCTTCATCCTTCTATTACCCTTTTATATCCTTCTAAATCTATTATTGGAGTCTACATCCTCCTTTAGTTCGAAGCAACATGACTACTACAGGGGGCTGGCATTTTACTAATCCGCTAATATCCTTTGATATTTGGACTAAGCTTAGACTTCAAAACACACTATCGATATTATCTTACTGAATATTTGAAAGACTTTTGATTCCATTTCACACAACAAACTGACCTCCAAACTGCATAGAGCTGATATTACTTAATCAGTTTCGATCTGGATCAATAATTTTGTTCAAAACTGTACTCATCGATGGTTGCGAATCGTGCTAGTCGAAACTACTAGCGGAGTTCCTTAGGGAAGTGTACTTGGCGCACTTTTGTTCCTGGTGTTTTGTTCCTGGTGTCACCATCTTCTGCAAACTTTTGCCGGTGATGCTAAGCTGCACCATGTCATCTATGACTATACTGACAGAGATGTACTTCAAGCTGACCTTGACAATCTCCGAAATTGGGCTGTGGATATTGAACTGCAGTTTAATCCTGTGAGGAACACTGTCATGCATATCGGGTGCAACATTCCTACAACATCAACTGTGTCTCCATCAGTCACTCCACCTCTGCTAAGTCACTTGGTGTCTTGGTTGTGAACGATCTCAAGTGCGAGGCTCAGTGCACTCAGGCCACGAGGAAAGCAAACTCTGCACTAAGTGGCCTTATCAAGCAACTTACTGTCAACATGTTCAGAATTCTCTACAAAACGTACGTGCACTCACACATTGACTACTGTTTGGAACCCGTATCTTGCTAACGATATTCACATTCTCAAGACTGTTCAGTGGCGCGCAACTAAATTTGTTACTTCCCTTAGCCATCTCCCATACGATGAGCGACTTAAACTACTGGGCTTGTCATCACTTGTGAACCATTGCAAACGTTGAGACTTTCTTGAGATTTACAAACTGGCGAATGGGTATTACCAGTGTGATCTGTGTGACTTTTTTACTGTGAGTGAGTATGTTGCTGTTAGGTGTCATACAAATAAATTCAAGCAACACCGTGTTAATTCTCAGATCCGACAGAATGTTTTCACCAACAGGTTATTCCAGCATGGAATAGCCTACCAGAACTGTTGGTGTCAGGATGTACTACTGAATCTTGAAAAACGCTTTACGACAGATGACTTAGGATCTAGGTTCAGGCTATTTTTTCCAGCCTCATTGGCGTGTCGAAAGCTGTGTAATTTTAAGTTACGTTATATCAGTGAAATATGAATTAAATGCGATATGAAACAATCTCTACCTGTTTTCTACTTCTCTTCTGATTTAGAAAATGGTACGTATTACCAAGAATTACATTCTGCAGATGTTTCTCCAAGTGAGGGATCATCAGAAAGTGAAGTGATAAGACGCCCATGGAAAATCTGTACTGAGCAGGACGTAAAGAACAATACTCTTAAAAATAAGTAAAACAAGAAAACCCATATAAAGTGTATGCTAACACAAATTGCAAGTAATGTGTGGTTCTTGGTGGTTGCATTGACTCAGTCACGTTTCTGAGGAAATGTTTGCGCTGATTAAGTGAGCGAAGTGAACGAAAATCAGCGTTTGTCATGAGAAACCGCGCTTTTCTGATAAATTGCTTGATCTTTTTTGCTTGACTCTTGGACGTAAAAAAATAATATTGACCTTCTCTCGAGATAACCGATATCGCATACTACACTCTTATAATTTGCTTGATCGTTTTTTATGTGGAAGGTCTGTCTGTATCATAGGTGTTGCAGCAAGAAATCTCCTCGAGCGCAAAGAGACGCCGCGGAATGCGCGAGCGACGCGAGCGACTCCGCTAGTACGATTTTAATGATGTACATTAATAAGAAAAAAACTAGACCTTGTCAATAGCAAAAAACGGTCCCAAAGATGTCATATCTCCCAAAACAAAACTTGTTATGGATTCCAGCCAAACCTTTTCTCTGTTTAAATTCATAATCGGACGCCAAATTCTTCTACAAAGTTATTTCGACCGAGTATAGTTAGAAGCTTACATGAAATACGGTACTTGAAAAGTCTGCTTATTTTTCTTTCATATTTGTCATTCAACCTTCAAACCTTTTACTCGGTAGGATTAACTTGGCAAAAAATCTTGGCGTGTGATATAACGACTTTAAACAGTCAAAAGGCCAAGCGGAAATCCTTAACATGTTTTCGTTTGGGCAAGGTAGCAAGGTGGCCTGATGGTTAGCACGACCGTCTCATATGCCAAACGTCTTGGCTTCGAGTCCGGCCTCATCTAGCATTTTTTGGGAAAAGAAAGGCCCTGTGATGTCTTGTGCTCATGTCGATTGTGGCATGTAAACGATCCTATAAATTTCCGATGAGATTTTCCTAGCAAAATTGTCCCTCTTTCCTTCTAGCGCTATGGCTAAATCGTCTTTATTAAAGAAAAACTATCATCAGTACTACAATAATGCACGAACCATCTTTCACCGCTTGGCTAATAAGCAGACAAGCAAAATCATTAATATCTAACGATTTCTAGAAAACGGAGGATGCAGCAATTTTTTTATTACAACACGCACATGAAGAGCATCATGAGCCTGTCTTCCTGTTAGCTGTCGATTAGTCTGTAGATGTGCTTGTTATTATAGTTACTAGTCGGTAACGAAGACTATCTACCGGGACTGTTTTGGTAAGACAAGAATACTATTTTAGCCGATTTAGATATTTTAGACAGTATTTAAGCTAGTTGGTTTTACAATTATTGTGTTACTTAATCGATACAAACAAACATTTTTGCTGAGTTTATAGTCTTATTTATTTTTATTCTTGTTTATTTCTTGATTTATATGTTTGTAGCTGGGGGGAAGCTTGCAGCACCAGTCGATAATATGATAATCAAAGATACTGCTAGAGTTTCAAGGCAATGGTATTGCTAGATATTTATGCAATGAGCTAGCTTTGCATTCTAATTTAATCGGGATGGCAAAGGTGACGTTGCAACGCATCCTGGATTATCTATCTGTGACATCGTTTGGGTTAATGCTTGCAGCCGTATAATCCATGACAATAGAATGAGGACTCTTTCTGACAAAAGAATTTTCCTAGCCCCTTGTAAAGTCTCGTCATTGACTAAAACAAAAAACGCAATAAAACCAACATTGTGAACATATGAATGACAAGTGAGCAGCAATTGACCGGGAATTGAACCCGGGTCTTTAGATTGGGCCTCCAATGCACTAAGCCACTATGCTAACTACAGACAATATCTCAATCACTGCTAAGCTGCCATATTGAATTAACGTCAGTATATGACAAACTGACTCCAGGGAATGCATGAACTCCAGACCTCCGACTCTGGACAATACAACAAGGTCAAGGACACGGAAATTAGCTGTAAGTTTTACAACTGCATTCCAGAAATCCACTCAAGTGTGAGTGTGCGAGGGCAAATGTAAGTGCAAACATCTAATGTAAGGGTCAACAATTTTAGTACAGCCACAAAAGCGAATGTGAGTGTCCAGACATCTGACGATTTCTTCTATAGATGCGTTTTGACCCTTACAGCCGTATTCAAGAAATCCACTCAAGTGTGAGTGTGAGAGGGCAAATGTGAGTGCAAAAAATCTAAGGAAAGGGTCAACAATTTTAGTATAGCTACAAAAGCGAATGTGAGGGTCCTAACATCTGAGGGTATTTATATAGACGCGTTTTGACCCTTACACTCGCTTTTAGGTCCACTCACACTTGAGTGGGTTTCTGGAATACGCCTGTCACACTTACCTTTATCCCCACTCACGCTTGAGTAGATTTCTGGAATACGCCTGTTGGTATTAAACGAAGGAACACAATGCAGTCAACATGTGAACAGCTAACAATAGCATTGTGCTGCTCACTTGTCATTCGTAGCTGTTCACATTGTTGGCTTCGTCATGTTTCTTCGCTTAATATTAACTAGAGGAAACCCGGGCAGAAGCGCGTGTGTGGTCACTAAAGCCCGAAAACTACTGGGCTTAATAACTAAGCAGCACGACCAAGGCTCGTTTTTTCCCTACTAAGTCACGTATACTACAAAATATTTTGTTAACCCTATCAGCAACGTGCTCTCCCCCCCCCTCCCACTTCTCTCTCTACCGTCCCCCGATTTCGGTTTATTCTACCTGCATTACGTTATGCTACTCCCTTCTACTCCTGCGTCACCCCACACACAGCTCCTCTTCTCCCTACTGACCGTCTCTGTCCTCCGCTCTCTCCCCATCCCCCAACAATCATGGGTCGTAAATATTCCAACTGCGGCCGGGGAAATAACTATGGCGAATTAATTGCAATTAAGCGTCACTACCCGTAAAACGTTTTACCACCACATTACAGTACAATCTCTCCGCCACCAGATTACAGCAGGAGGAATGCAAACCCTTCCCCCCCACCCCCCCCCCCCCCCAAAAAAAATACGGGGCCAGCCACGTTGTGCCATTCTCATCTCTGTTACGCAAGCTGGCCGCCAACTCCAACCCCTCCTTGCCACCACGTAGCACCAACGCAATTACCCGCGGTAGCAATATTTTTTTTGGCATTTGTCAGAACAGAGGCAAACGAAATTTACAAACACGAACAGCAAACGTGAAACGAATGAAAACTGTGAGCAAAGCTAAGCAACCTCACTCGGCCTTATCAAGTGTGTGCACCATGTCAGAGGTGATGGCATTGAAGTACTTACCGCACCGAATGAATTTGAAAACTACATTTTTTTTCATTTACCTTGATGCGGGCCATGAACCCCGCCAACAATGGCTCGTTATACTATCACAACAATGTCTCGGTTACTAACAATGCAAATCGTTATTGTACAAATATGTTCGACGATGGTTGCCAACAATGCACGAACACTCCCTTTATTGCAACAATGCCGCAGAAGTATTTGTCCAGATCCCCAAATGCTCATCATCGCTTTGCTCCCCGCTAGCAAATTATGATGTTCGGTATTTATGGCTAATCCTTCCTCTAATTTTATTTTCCTGTTTTCGTTGCAAACCGACGGAGCTAAATGAACCGCCGCAATGTTTGAATTTCAGCTGAGTTCTAGCTTCAAACTAAAAAACAAAACTTGATCATTACGTAAATACGCCCCGATGGCGCTTTAAAATAACGTACTCACACATGGGCAGCTCGACGACAAAATATTAAAGGACGCTTAAGTTTGCATGACGCTTAAATTTTCGAATGTATCGAATTGTTTTTTTAAAAAAAACGTGAAGACCACGCTTTATTCGCAGTTTCGTCAACCTTCCGCCTTTTCGGCTGGGGTTCAGTTTTCCGAACCAGTCTTTTGGTCCATCAAATCCCCTCGCTCCTTTGCTTTGGCCCTGCTTTCACAATGCAAACTACCATTTAGAAGTTAAAACTAACCAGACATTTCAATATGGCGTCAATGTGAGCTCTGCCACTTCGCAGTGGATACATCCAAGAAGAGCTGTGAAGCCACTTGGAAAATTATTTCTACAGAGGAACTTATCTTGTTGTCAGGATTGATACTACTCCAGACGTTGTTCTTGAATGCGTAGTGAGCTTTCCGATCCACAGCGTGACGTCACTGCTGAAGCATCAGACTCATCAAATGGCTAAACGACTAAAAATGGCGGACCTGCATTTCTTCTTCGTTGAAATTGTTTATGTAAACATAGTTCACAAATGGCGAAGATTGTCATCACACGTTAGCTCCCCCGTAAGCTCATAGAAGGCAACAAGTCACAGGACTAAAAAAAAAACATATTTTTTGGCCGGTATTTAATGCAAAATTGCGTAGCAAGTATCATGCAAGCATTATAGTGTGAAATCATTTCTAAAAAGCATCTATTCTTTCGTGACATTTTCCGTCATTTCGCTCATCGATGCATCCCGCAGGTATGTTCTAAAACAACTGATCCATGACGTCACTTTTGGTGAAATCGGTCGCTGAACAGTTGGATGAGTTTGAGAAAGTGCCTTGCGTGGTGGATACCTATTCAGGTGTTGCCATAGCAGCGGCATTTTAGCTATACACTTTGCCTCGCAACAGCCTTTTGCCTCAGAGATGGCCCCGTGCGAAATCTTCGTATAAATGATCCCTAATGGCAAAAGTGTAAAACGTAAAATTAACGAAGTTCCGGAATCAAATTCTACCCATGCTGCATTGCAAAAATTGCGGAAAATTGCATTTCGTACTTGCATTTCGCAGTATTGCATATGCAGTGTTAATGTGATGTGTATGGCCTATAGGTATTACAAGGTGCACAGGTACACACACAAAAACACACACAGTACATTTCACATACAAATTGTGTTCACTTTCTAACATTACCAGGAAAATAAAAGAAATGGAGTTCATATTATAAGTCGTTTTGAATTGGAATGACCTCTGATCTGTTTTTTTGTTGTTGTTGTTGTTTTGAGCGCTTTCATAGCTGTGTGATTCCATGAGGATACGGCCATAGATTAGAAAGTTAACTAGATATACCGTCTCACTTCTTCCCGTGTTACGCGGACCTCTAGCGGTAGTGGCGGTTACTAATACCTCTAATAATGCTTTGCCATCGTTCTGCTTCGAAAGCAAAGCATTGTCAGAGGTATTAGTAGCCGCAACTACCGCTAGAGGTCCGTGTACGACGGGAGGAAGTGAGACGGTATATCTTGTTAACTTTCTAATCTATGATACGGCCTCTATAGTGCTTTTTTAATAGTTAATGTTTAATATTTACTAGCTATAGCTATTATACGCCTTCAGAAACCGCCGTATAGTACTAGAACGCTCTGTCAAAACCATGAAAGCATCAAACGCGTACAGACGACCAAGATTGTGAAGCTCTGCTCCTATCGTCATGGCAATCTTATGGAAACGTTGAAGACATCAAAAGGCTACGGCAAAAAAAATTAACAAAGCCGACTTGACACACCAATTTTTCGATCACGACATTCACATTGTATGCAAAATTTTCTGTTATATTTACGTGCACCTACAAACTGTGATTGCGTTAACATTGTGGTTACTTTGACAAATCCAAAATATAGATTTAGATTTAGACATGCAAGATATAGATTTCTATACAAAAGAAATCTATAATAGCATGCTATTCATGTCGGTAGTTACGTAAACGTATACATATAGATGTGATAGGAACACCAGACAGGCACTGGAACTGAAACTACAAGACGTTTCCGCGCCTGTTTTCTTTTTGACTCGCTGCGCATCATGATAAGCTGACCCATCGACCTTCAAAACAGTTTTCGTTTTGCCATCATTCGAAAGTGTCGAATCAGGTAAGCTTAAATAGGAAATGTTCAGCTTGTGATCGTGGGCGACGGCATGGGTCAAATGCTTCGGCTTTTTTGGTGCACAATATTTGCAGTCAAGAAACAGGTACTGTATTATAAATAAAAACAAACTCGTTTGATGTTTAAGGTAGGCTCACTGAACCGAAGTCAAAACAGGAAAGGACCATAGATGTAAAGTTTCAGACACCAAAATATTTCTACAGTGTTTAGCCTACGTGAAACCTTACTTTGCGATTCAACCATTAGCCACGTAACTAACATTAAAACCATTGGAAATGCAAAAAAAGCACTGGTCATTAATAGAGGGGAAGTAATGGTTATTCAAAGTGTTATTAGTATTAAAAAAAAATGCATAAGCGTATAAAATACGGATGTAAGCCTTAAAAAAA
>JAHWFP010007770.1:5674-18542 GCA_023313725.1 Lithobius niger | reverse complement strand
ATCCTCGCCACGCGCCTCTACTGCCAACGCAGCCGCTCCATCCATCCTTCACGCTTCTAACCATTCAATGGTGGACGGATGTACTAAACCTTACTGCCTCGGTTCCTGTTCATGAACCAATTCCTCAGCTTCATTTATTCACGGACGCCTCCCTCACAGGATGGGGAGCGAATATGGGCAACCTCACGGTATCAAACCAGTGGTCCTCCCCGCCCCAGAAACACATAAATCATCTGGAACTGTGGGCGGTTCTTCTTAGTCTACTGCACTTCCAAGATCATGTCTCCGGCCATGTTGTTCAGGTACACATCGACAACACTACTGCTGTTGCCTATCAGAGGAAAGGAGGGGGAACACGATCCCTATCTCTTCAGCAAATAACGTCGGACATCTTTCAACTCTGCATCCGTCTTCACGTGGAACTTCTTCCCCTCCACATTGCCGGTTCCCGGAACGTGGTTGCCGATTCACTGTCTCGACGGACTCCCCCAGCCAGCGAATGGTCCCTGGACCGCAACATTTGCTCAGCCCTATTCGCACTATGGGGACGCCTGATGGTCGACCTATTTGCTACTCGGTTCAATGCCAGACTTCCCCTGTTCGTCAGTCCCTTTTCCGATCCGCGGGCATGGGCGGTGGATGCCCTGACACTAGACTGTAACCAGCTCTACGCTTACGTCTTCCCCCCACCTCGTCTGCTTCCCGTCGTTCTACGCAAGATTGCGTCCTGCCAGGGACGGTTCCTCTTAGTGGCTCCTACTTGGCCAGCGGTAGCATGGTTCCCAGCATTACTGAGTCTTCTAATCGACGACCCCAAGACGCTACCATCCTCCCTGGACCTACTCACCCAAGTCAGCGGCACGATCCGCCACCTGAACATCAAGACATTACACACGGGTGGTTACTATCGTCTAATTACTCTGAACAACTGGCATATTTGAAGACGAAGCTGTCCGCATCGCCTCTCAGGCCGTCCGCTCTTCTACAAACAAGATTTACGACAGTCATTGGAAAAGATGGTTTTGTTGGTGTCTTACACAACAAGTCAATCTAATCCGTCCCCCTATAGAGGACCTCCTCCGTTTTCTTACGTCTCTTTTTCAAAGTGGCTTACGAGGTTCCACTATCCTCGTGTACCGTTCCGCCCTAAATGCGGTATTCCGAGCCGCGGATCAAGGGAACTTGCTTATTAATTATCGCATCTCCTCCCTCATCCACTCTTTCTGTCTTGACAGACCACGGATTAAACGACAGTTCCCAGACTGGGATCTGTCTATTGTACTTAATGCTCTTCTGTCAACTCCGTATGAACCTCTCAGTTCCGCTCGTCTCAGTCGTCTTACACGAAAAACGGTGTTCCTCATAGCTCTTGCTGCCTGTCTACGATGTAGTGAATTACAAGCTCTCTCTGCAAAAGAACCGGACTGCTTCTTCCTCCCGGATTAAAAAGGAGTAACCCTGACCCCACAGGCAACTTTTCGAGCCAAGACACAGAAACCAGAGAAACGCACTCATCCTTTTATCATCCCTTCCTTATCAAAAATTTGGGGGGATGATGATGAACGTTCCTTATGCCCGGTACGGGCACTCCGGTTTTATCTCAAAGCATCCCAATTCATCCGCAGGGGGCGATCACAGCTTTTCCTTCCTTTCACTCTGAAGACTGGTGATGATTGCCACCTGGCTAAAAACGGTAATCGTCCAGGCCTATGAAGCACTTGATATCTCCTGTGTGAACGAAGGCATCCGCGTAACGGCTCACGAGCTCCGTGCTATTTCTAGGTCCTGGGCTTATCACAGTAATATACCGATTTCTGACATTATGGAAGCCGCCTCTTCGCGACATGCATCTGTGTTCACGTCTCACTATCTTCGTGATATGTCTCACCAAGTCGAAGGACTTTTTCGCCTCGGCCCATTTGTAGTAGCACTAAATGCAACTAAATGCAATGCAACTAAAAAGGTAATGGCTATTTTCAAGGCAACTAGAAACGCCAAAATACCAGCAAAACCTGGTTGATTTCGGTTTCTATTGCCGTTTGAAAATATACATTACCTTTTTAGGGTCCCACCCTCCTCCCCTCTTGTCACCATTGGGGGCACTACAAAGGATCGAAAAGGTGGCCGTATCGGCTCCGCTCGAGTTTATATACGATCTGAGGTTGCGCAGTGGATCTGCGCAGTGAGTAGCGACTCGGGCGGGCAGCCTCAATTTTAAATTCTCTATATTGAACAGCATTTGAGAAGGGAAATGCAACTAAAAAGGTAGTGTATATTTTCAAACGGCAATAGAAACCAAAATCAACCAGTGTTTACTGGTATTTTGGCGTTTTTAAACCACTGCAGTGGCAGTTCTAATTAAGATAAATGGATATATGTAGGCTTAGATGAAAGGTGGAAATATATATTTTAAAGGGCAAAATCCTCATTTATCTTAATTGAACTGCCACTGCAGCCGTTAAAAGATGTAAAATTTGTATTGAATAGAAGCAAACACCACGATGCTACAGCATACAGAAACATCCGAAGCTTAGCTCCTAAATAGGTTAAATAGTTTTTATTACCCTTGATGGAAACTTTACTCACCTCCATTCATCCTAGCCTAATTATACTCATTTACCTTATTAGAGCTGTTACTGAAGCAGTTCAGAAATGTAACTTGTGGTAAATAGACGCAGGAAGCGTATTGCTATACAGTACGAGCCACAGCTTAGCTCCTAATTACTATAAAGCGTGTCTATTGCCGTTGTTGGAAAATGTACGTTACCACCTTTCTTCTAAGCCTAATTAAATTCATTATCTTAATTACAACTGCCACTGTAGCAGTTCAAAGATTTAATTTGTGGTGAAAGATGCAGAAAGTATGGTGCTATACACTGTAAACAGCATAGCAAAACAGCAGTAGCTTTACTCCTAATTACATTAAACCGTTTTAGTACTCTTGTTGAAAAATATACATCTCCACCGTTCATCTCATCCTAATTACCCCATTTATCTGAATTAGAATTGCCACTGCAGCGGTTTAAAGTCAGAAATTCTAATACACATATGTGCTATTGTATGCAAATAGAACAGAAATGATTTAGTAGTAATTAAATCACGAATATGAACCAGAAGGGATAATTTTATACAAAATATGAAGACTACCTTTTTTGGAAGAAATGTTATTATGAACATTCTCCAGTTACCAGTTGTATTCAGGCAGATGAATGGTTTAGTCGTTATAAACAAAGAAACCGTTTTTGGACGCCATTTTCCAAGGTGGCGGCCAATATGATGGCTTGCCAAAGTCGTTCTAACAAGAAAATCTGCCTGCGATCCAGGCAGCCTAGCCTACCAACTTTCAGGCCTTCTATCCCATCGTGTATATAATTTAGCTAAATTTTGCCCTTAATTCCCTTACTGTACGATCAGGTCGTGCGACAAATTATCCCACTCCTAGCTATTCCACGCTTCTTTCGGCCCTGCAAGGATCGGAGAAATCCCTATGCGAATCCTCCTATCTATTTCCTTCGTCCTCTAAAAATTCTAGATTTTTTTTCTTCTGCGAAAAGAAGTTCTTGATGTAGCGGTTAACAAGTTCGTCATTTATTCACGGAGACATGCGTGAAGGCCCAATTCACAAATGATGACCGTTCCATTTTTAGGAGATAGATCGAGGAAGGAAAGTCGAGGAAAGAGAATTTCCTCGTAATAGACTCGATTATTGAATTAGGCCTATACCCATAATCGCACCAGCTTCCCAAGCGCTTTCGGTCCTTCCTAGAAATTACAGATGGCTGTCCACTATTATTGAAACGAATCCGTATGAAGTGGCTTCTTTTCTCTTCGTGTAATTGTGCGGCAGGAAGTTTAACCGATAATTCCTCTGTGCTAAATTCACGCAGTTCGAGGCTGAGGGATGGGGGTGGCTTCTCGGGAGAAGTGGGAGTAGCTATTGATTGACTGTACTCTGAACAGCTGCTTACACGGAAAAGTCAGACGCTGACAGTCAAATGGCGATCGAAAGAAAAGAAAAAAGTTGAGAGATACTATAAATTGTAAAGTAGATTGATGGTGACTGCTCCTTGGTGACACACGGGTTTTTTGAATTTGTCAGCAAGTTTGACAAAGTACCCTTCAATATTTCATCAAGCACCAGTGCTGCTTAAGTACGCTTCAGCCAGTGGCTTGCCTTTGCTTAAGCGTGCCGCATGAAACGAGATGGGATTGAAGTAACACTTTTTCGATCCAGGAACCAGTCAAAGATCACCAAATCAAAGATATCCTGCCAAAAAGACTAGACAAGGAAACTGAACATTAAACGTGACAACAGCACAACGTTTCGGGGTTAAATTCACCTCGTTATCAAGTGCAAAACAAAAATGCACTACAGTTTCGTCTTGGAAGCGAAAAGGACAAATAAAGTTTGTAATCCATTAAAGTAAACCATTACAAATTTTGTTTGCCCTTTTCGTATCCATGATTGTATAATTTTGTAACGAATCGCTTAGTGGAATTTTTTGCATTGGTAACGGAGGTGAATTTATCCTTGAAACGTTATACTGTGATTACATTGAACGTTCATCCTCCTTGCTTAATCTTAATTACTACTGTACTTATGCTTTCGAACTTATAAAGACATCCTACCGCATACCTAGCGCCCGTCGTAGCATATGGGAACTGCAGTGAAGACCAGAGCGGGTGGTTGTCTTCTTGCTACAGTTTCATTTATTTAGGGTGCGTTTACGTCGTTTCATTCTTTCAGCTAGAATTTGATCGCTATGGTAAAGATGTCGTTGCAATGATAACAACGCTACCTGGGTTAGCTAAATCCTACATTGTTTGAGGAAATGCTTGCAGTCTTATAAGCTATGACAATAAGATAAAGAATTTCTCCTGACGAAACAATCTTCGCAGTTGCTTCTGAACTCATATTTTTGACTGTTTTCGTTGCGAGCTGGCAGAGCTAAAACCCTGCCATGTTGGAATTACAGATGATTTCTAGCTTCGAACTGCGAGAATGCAACGGCGAGTCGTTGCGTGAACGCGTCCTTAGGGCCCATTTATGCTACGACTTGCTTTTGCATTCTGGCAGCTAGAATTGAATCGCGATGGCAAAGGTGTCGTTGCCAGGGTAACATCGCTACCTGGATTAGCTAAATCCGACATCGTTTTAGTAATTGCTTGCAGTCTTATAATCCGTGACAGTAAGATTAAGAATTCCTCCTAACGAAACAATTTCTCCAATTGCTTCTAAACTCAATTATAGACTCGTTTCGTTGCGAGCTGGCAGAGCTAAAACAGCCGCCATGTTGGCATTTCAGATGATTTCACCCTTCTAGCTGCGAAAATGCAAGTGCCCTTGCAGCCTATCGCTTTAATCGAGGTACCGTCCAGCGTATTAAGCAGAAATCATATGTGATTACAAAAAGCGATTACTTACCAGTGCCTGATTTGTTCAGCATTTGGCATAAAATCAAATTAGCGTCCGATTTAAATTGAGATATACCCTTTGTCCTTCCCCAATCATCAGTTACTGCTTGCCCACAACTTTATAAGGGTTATGCACAGTGTTCAATCCCCCAACTTTAATAAAAGATTTATACTCGTTGCAGAATGATATCCCCCTCCCCCCCCAAGCCACCACCAGCTGCCAAACCACGTGAAAGATTA
The DNA here is from genome assembly GCA_023313725.1 of Lithobius niger. Taxonomy (NCBI): domain Eukaryota; kingdom Metazoa; phylum Arthropoda; class Chilopoda; order Lithobiomorpha; family Lithobiidae; genus Lithobius; species Lithobius niger. Next base: position 12,887 of record JAHWFP010007770.1, on the reverse strand, counting down.
AAAAGACTCAATTCTATTAAACAAAAAAGTTGTTATAAAAAAATGCGTGTACACAATTCCGTCAAGGCATTATCGAGCTGATTTTCGTTTTATTTTAATCACTGGAATGTTATTTGGGCAGTGGGTGAGTTTTTAAAATGCTTCATTGACGAATACTTTTCCCTCTTTAATAATAATTATACCTTGTTAGCGTTTGGGTAAAAAAATTTGCTGATAGCTACGCACTCCAGGCTATTTATATTATTAAGACGAGTTTTTGCATAATCGGGGAGTCTTGTTTTCCACGTGAGAACAACAGCTTGTTTGTTTTGGCCAAGAGGTTAGTACGGGAGTAAGCAAAATAGAAATATCCTTCTTTAAATAGGAGGGCGAGGTGGCTGGAATCCAAATGTACGGAACGTTAAACGTAAATATTCATAAATCATTCTACCGCGATTAGCGCGAGTACTAAAGGTCATAAATCACCCACTTTCTAACCTTTTTTTTAAGAACACAAACTTTGCCATTTTAAGAATGGGGTTCACTTTCATTAGGTCGTGGACACTTTTAATACTATTGGTCTACACTTATTGGGCAGTGCGACCTAATTAGGGAAACACAATGTCGTCGATATTTTCAAAGGTCTCTCTCTATCACAGTTCTAACTCAGTGAAGACCAGAAAGAAAAAAAACGAGCTAAGTAATTTTAGAAGGTAATTAGAAATCAATTCAATCGTCTTTACACCGGCTGACGGTGATAAAAGTCTTCCTTGCTTAAAATACCAACGAAATACCAACCAATGTGCGTTCCCACAGACGTTTAAGCTCGACAGACTTAGAATTTAATTCCAGCATAATTAATCCGCTGTAATCATAGAAAAGGAAAAGCATTGCGATATAGCGATATTGCAGGGGTTGCATATTGCAATATCACTCATACCTCTAAAAGGACATTCCTCGAAGCGCCATTTTTCTCGATCCTCCATATCAAGTATTGCCCCAAAGGTCTATTTCCTTACCGTTAGTCAATCCCTTGGTAAAAATCCGTTTTAAAATGTGGCGTCTAGGAGATTTTCTGTCGAATAATTGTTAACTTTATTTACTGCGTGCCGTCGTATATGATCCTTTGCGCGTTTACAATAATCATGACGTTTCATCTCTGTATGTGCATGTACTAATTTTTTAATAATTAACATGAGATCAAAAATCTAAAAGTCTAATGCGGTAAAAATTAGAATTAATTATTCCATTAGATCGCCGAAGCAAAATCATAAAATACTAGTCTAGAAAATTATAATTAGGATGTTAAAATACGAGAATCATTCCGGTTTGTGACGACACAATCTTTAACTTGATGCTGTTTCGTGTACTATTCCCAAAGCCAACCGAGACAGCAGCTACGTCCTCGCTGCGAGGAACTCAGCTACCACCCCAGCCTACCTTTGCGATACTATATGCGCGGATGGCGATCTGCGCGTGGCTGTTATAAGGCATGCGGAATGTTGTAAGTTAGGCCGGGTGTACCTTTAAGCTCATTCTCTGTCGCTTTTGCATGGAAGTTTTTCCCAACTAAAATCGTGGGCTTTATTCCTGTAATTTATTACTAAACTGATGGATTAAATTTACCCTATCAACACATACAAACCCTGCCATAAAATCCCTTCATTTCCCTGCAATTCTTCGTGTGCGACGAACAACGCACGATTCATTCCCAGTGGAATCTGAATGCTTGAGAAATTCCCTCTGCATTAAAATTACAAATGAATCCATTTACATGGAAGATAGCACGGAACACAAAACGAGAGAAAAGCCGACATACGAAGCCGACAAATTAAATTTTAGTTGGGCGTTATCTGAACGGCGCCCGTTTTACTCCACCCCCCCCCCCAGCCCTCTTTCCCCCTCCCACCCCATGGAACAAACAATTAGTTCGCATTTCGGATGTAAATGTACAGCAGTTAAAGGGTCATGACGCAGTCATGTACATACATGTAACCAAACATAAAGAGAATTGCCGTATCCACATTTTAACGTTATTTTGTATGTGTCTGTTAGTTACCTTTTACATGCGTCTATACATTCTTATTGTCGATGTCAATAAAGGCATTTATCCTTAAATTAATGCAAATGTATACCTGGTGCCAAAAAGTCAGGGGTCACCCCATAGGCTTCATCCCCATTCTCATTTGATATTTCAAAATTAAGTTCACCTGGGGTGCCCCTATGGAGGGGGGGGCACCATCCTGCTGTACCTCGTAAATAGGTTGATTCCTTCGAGAACGTACCAACTACACGGTTTCATTTATCTACGACGATTGTGGCAAGAGTTATTGGGTGACCTCTGACTTTTGGGACACCATCTATAGGAGTACATGAAGACAACAATTGAAGTGTTCTTAACTGTTCGGCATAAAATTGAGTTCTGACGATCACAATTATTATTATTATTAATATTATTATATTATATTATTATATGTTGTAAGCGAACATCGAAACAGGCGAACGATTCCAACACCGAAGCAAGCGAACGATTCCAACAGGGATCTATTGAGTGGATCTGGATGGCTCTGCCACCATGCGTGAGATTTGCTGTAGAAATGATAAAAAAAAGCGGCCACGATGTTTCGAAACGGTTGAAATTGGCAGTGATAAGGTTTTTTCCCCTCACCATTCGTAATGCTTTTCTGCATTTTTTTATGCTAAAAATGCTTTTACTACGGTATATGGCAAATGGTGTTTGGTTATTCATGTAATGCTCGGGGCCACTAGCCCTATGGGTCGGGCTTCTAAAAATCGACTTCCGATCCAGCGGAAAACTCAAGTATATCCCAAAATATTCCACGGAGGAATTACATCTTAAAAACTCGTCAATTTCTTGAATTTCATGCATCAAAGCTCTCTTGTCATGAAATTTCAACCAAATCAGAACAACACTGCCCCAAAAAAGACAAACGTGTTCATCGACCTCGCTTGCTTCGATCTTTCAGCTACGTATTTCACTTCAACAACCTTTAAATCCAACTGGAATTCCAACAGATTCTTTTACTTTTAAAAGTCAGAAAGATTAAACTAGTCACTTAAAACTCGCCACAGATCATCAAAGTTGTTAAATGTGCGCTGAATAGTCCGATAACTCAGCGCGAAGTCACTGCTGAATCATCGGACACGTCCACTCTGACTAATCCACTGACTAAAGATAACGAACCTGCAGTTTTTCTTCACTAGGACTATGTAATCAACACTAGTCCAGTTGCAAATGCTGATTTTTGGCCTAACCTAAAAAAACTGTCTGCACAAAATTTTTTTGTGCAGAGATGTTCTACAATTTGTCCCTACTCCAAAACATAATGATGCCACCTTGGCACCCTTGGGGAATTCAAGATGGCGTCCAAAAATGGTTACGTAAAACTATTTTTTGCTTCTAGCGTCTAATCCGTTCATCCGATTAAAAATTAACCGTTACCAATTTTGTTTAGAATAAAATTTCCTTCAAAAAAGGTTCCATTCATATTTTGGTAAAATTAATCCCTCTTGCCGAAATTCGTTATTTAAGTTATTTTAGGCTGTTTGCGCATGTTACATATACAATTCTTGACTTTAAACAGCTGCAGTACCCGTTCTAATTCGGATAAATGAACGTGATTACGCTTAGATGAAAGATGAAGATGTATAATTTCCAACAAGGGTAATTAAAACGATTTATATTGATTAGGAGCTAAGCTACGATAGTTTTTCTACAGTGTAACGCTGTGCATTTTGCGCCATTTTACCACAAGTTCCATCTTTCAACTGCCATAGCGTAGCTTCTAATTAAGAAAAATCTTTTTATTGCCCTTGTTGGAAAATATACATCTTCATCTTTCATCTAAGCCTAATCACGTCTATTTATCCGAATTAGAACGGTAGTGCAGCAGTTTAAAGATGGAACATGTGGTAAAATAGAGCGAAAAGAACATAGCTACAACTAGGTAAACTGCTGTAGCTGAGCTCCTAATTAATATAAATCATTTTAATTACCCTTGTTGGAAAATATACATCTTCAGCTTTCATCTAACTGTAATCACGTCCATTTATCCAAATTAGAACGGGTACTGCAGCGTTTAAAGTCAGGAATTGTATATGTAACGTGTTAACAGCCTAACATAACTTAAATAACGAATTTCGGCAAGAAGAATTATTTTTGAAGGAAAATTTATTCCAAATATAATTGGTAACTTGTTAATTTTCAATCGGATGAACGGTTTAGACGCTAGAAGCAAAAACCGTTTTTTCGCCGCCATTTTTGGACACCATTTTGAATTCCCCAAGGGTGCCAAGGGGACATCATTATGTTTTGGAGTAGGGACATATTGCAGAACATCTCTGTGCAAGAACATTTTGTGTAGACTATTCTTTTGGGGTTTTGTGCTGGCTGCCGGACAACACTGTTTTTAAATGGTGGAGGCTTGTCACACCTAAAAGAAGATAACAATTCACTCGATTATCAGTTACAAACATATTTATCAGACGGTATTTAACTGAAACACTATTACATAATGCCCATGACAACGCACCAAAGCAACGGTGATGGTGAGCATGCGTTCTTAGAACACTTCTTACGACACTGGCCGCCATTTTGCTCATCGAAACTTCCAGCATGATGTACCAAGTCACGTTCTAAACCACTCGACAAATGACATCACTTTTAATGGCAGCGGTCGCTTTTGGCGTAATTGCTCACTGATCATTTCGATGACCTGCACAAAGTTTTCTTGTTTTCCTTAGATTTTCCTGTCATAATAGTGGACTGAGAATTTGATGAAAAATATAGTTCTTGTCAATGGAAACGAATTTAACACTTGTATAGTTTTTAAATATTTGTTTTAGTAATAGTCGGCTGCTGAATCGTCTGCCTATGTCTCCTCTCAAGACTATTATACAATTTTTTTTTTATGTTACATTTTGTCTCTTGGTAAGAAAACCTAGGTACACACATTTAAGATTTAAAAGGCTGCCATCAGATTAAAAAAAAAAGTAACACCAACCGATACAGCACCGTTTAATGGCATGAACAAAAAAGTGTTTTAAGGTTTAACAATTAAGATATTAAAAGTGAAAATTACTGAAACCACCCGGATTAATTATGTTTATTACAGTTTGGCTTAAGTGGAAACGTTTTGGCGCTGGTAGCACATCTTTAAACGTGAAAAAAAAAAGATACGAAAATTTGCAAATGATCGATCCCACCTAATCACGTATAGCCTACTATTTTCCTCTCATAGGTAAAAGTTGCATTTCGTAAAAACAGCCGTTACGTGCCTAAGAAATAACAAATAGGACGTTTCGATTCGATGATCGGAATATTGTTTGTTATCTAGCAAAATGAAATAATTTCGCCATAGCTTCATCAAAACCTCGCAATTAAGGTAACATTTTTAAACAACTTTATGAAAAATGTGGGATTTGGTAATTCCTAACCAAAATTACAATAAATAAAAAAAATTGCTTTAAATAATATAAACGGAGGAGAAAAACAAAACAATAAGCGAAAATCGTACACAAGAAAAACGGTAGTACAATAAGCCACCTTTATACACTTACGTTTAGTCAGAAAAGCTTACTCTACATTCAAACTGGCAAACAATTCGTACCCAGATAACCGAATTTTATGGCTGAGTTGGGAACAAGAGCAGAAGATCACACCACTCCGGGGGGGGCCCCCAACATGTACAAATACATACACAGTGCCTCAACTAGATTTTTTCAAAGGGTTTAAGAGTAAAATGTAGGGCCCCAAAAGACAATACAAATTTGGATACCAGCTAGGCTGTGGCCTATTTTACAGTAATCCCCCCCCCCCCCGGCTTTGAATTTAGGGCCCCATTACCTCCTGGGCCCGGTTTCCCTACACCCTTCACACCCCCTATACTTGCGGCACTGCATACATACAACCCTTATTTTTGGCCCTCCTGAAAGGCGTCAGTCCACCACATCGATAGCGTTGCCCATATTCTAAACACATCATCCACGTTCCAGATTCTCCGTTATCCAATATGGTGATGTTGGTTTCGTGATCTCGGTTTAGTTATGAAAATTCACGGCGCTGCTGCAAACTATTGTTTAATTTACCGCTATTTTCTTTACCGCTACAAAAAAGCACAGCGGGATTGAAATTGCGCGAAAGAGGGGATTGCTTTTCCGCGGCTCGAAGCACTTTGCACGTATCAGCAAAATGCAACAATGGAATCGCACGGCTGTTTTATAACAAATTGTTTTTCAAGTTTTCGATACACAATTTCTTTTTAATGTTCGTTCTCTTGGATGAGGGGTGGGCCAAATTTGCCCCCCCCCCCCCCCCCCCGTCGATCCGATCCGCCGTTGGTTGGAGGGGGAAAATTATCGGAGATGAGTACAAAAACAAAACAAGTGGGAGGATTGAGCGTTGGGGGGGGGGGGGGGATCATATATTAGGGGGGGGCGGGGCAACCAACCCCCCAAGTGGGGGGAAAATTTTTCTAGACTCAGGTCGAATACAAAAAAAGTAGGGGGGCGCCCCCTGGGGTGCTGGGAGGTAGGGAGTGTGGAGAGCTATATCTGAACGGGGAAACTTCAGCGCAACTCCCCCCCCCCACCCCCACTCTCCCATTAGAGGGAAATGTCGAAGATCTAATTAAAAAAAATAAATATGTAGAGCGGCTAAGGGTTGGGGCGGGGTTGTTGTCCCATATTCTCAACTCTGCCCCACCCCCCTCCGATCCCTTCGGTAACTCTCCCCCTTTCCCTCAGAAAACGGTTTCTCCTCACCTCGACGAGTCCAAGCGGGGGGGGGGGGGGGGGCTTTCGAATCCCACCGAAAATCAGATTCGTATTTCCGTAAAAGTCCGACGTTTCACGAGGGTGAAACTCGCGTTAGTCAATCCCTTGCTACACAAATCCACTTAAAATGTGAGTAGTTAAGGGTACTATTTTAGCACCTTAATATGGCGTTGTGTACGGTTCCTAACAGAAAACAATACTAAACTTCGGTGCACAAACCTCTTCCTAACTAATTCAATGCTATTAGAGATTTTCAGTCTGTAACAGTTCCAATGCAATTCGTGTTTGAAGATTTCAAATTTTCTCCGTAACAGATTTCAATGCTGAGGGGAAAGCCTAGCATAAAGTTGTTGTGTGCAGATTAGTATTAGACTATGGAGATGTTGTGCGCGCGATAGCATGGGCTAACTCTTCCTAATGCTAGAAGATTTCAATGCAT
>JAHWFP010007769.1:3944-14868 GCA_023313725.1 Lithobius niger | reverse complement strand
ATTTTTCCCATGTTAAATCCCATAGACTTTTTGCTCATGGCTATCGCAAAATTGAGAAGGCCTACGTACCTGAACTTTTGCACACGGATGCATGGTATTCTGAGGATGGTCCTTTTGTTTGTTTGGGGGTTGTAGGGGTCAGGACAAATATGTGGGAGGGTTTCGAAATTCGCAACCTGCGAATTTAAATTTCGTTTCGTTTCCAAGTTGCAACCAAAGATTTTAAGCAACAATGGCTTGAACAATCAAGACTGGTCCTTATATTTATTGTAAAAGCCTGGATGAACTAAAAACTGAACTGTAACGAAGGACAAAATAAAGAAACATTCGGGGGTTTCTGCATGACTAAATGTGAACGAAATCTTGAAAAATTAAGGGGAGGTGCAGGGATAAACAAAACAACTGAAGGGGATGGGCTGATTGAGTGAGCGAAGCGAACGAAATCAGCGATTGTTAGCCAGTGTGTGTAAAAATGGGATTGGAACATCTTAAACAGACGGTGTAACCTTACGTACGTTCACAGTCCTATGAAAGTTGTGATATCCACCCAAAATCAAAACTTGTCGAAAAACCCACCAAGTTTCCAAAAACGGTCGGCCTTTAAAGGTAGTAATATCATTCCACCAGGGAAAGGCAGCCAATGTTAATGCTATTAGCCAAGTTAATCGCACCGAATAATACTTTGGACGTTACATGAAAACTTGAAAATTGCTACCGTTAGTAGCAATCTTCTAGTTTTCATTTAACTTTCGAACTATTAGTATGTGCGATTAACTTGGCTAATAGCATTAACCTTGGCGGCCTTTCCCTGGTGGAATGATATCACTACCTTCAAAGGCCGACCGTTTTTGGAAACTTGGCGGGTTTTTCTACCAGTTTTGGTTTTGGGTGGATAACAGAGTTTACCTGACTCAAAGTTCTAATTATAACCAATTACATGCACCAAAGCATCCATGTCATGAAATTTTAACCACATCGGAACAAAATTGTAAATGTTATCGTGTCTCCGAGAGACAGACACACAAAATCCAAATTCAGTCAAATATTCTTTGACTTCGCTCGCTGCGCCATCAATAAGGGCACGTTGTTTACGCGACGACTCGCCTTTGCCTTTTCGCAGGTAGAAGCTAGAAATGATCTGAAATTCCAACATGGCGGTGGTTTTAGGTCTGCCGGCTCGCAGCGAAAACAGTCAATATGTGAGTTCAGAAACGACTGGAAAATCGTTTCGTCAGGAGGAATCTTATCTTATTGTCACAGATTATAAGACTGCAAGCATTTACTCAAACGATGTCGGATTTAGCTAATCCAGGTAGCGCTGTTACCTTGGCAACGACACATCTGCCATCACGATTAAATTCTAGCTGCGAGAATGCAAATGCGAGTCTTGGCGTAAACGTGCCTTTACGTATAATGACTCGCCTTTGCCGCATTCTCGCAGCTAGAATTAAAACACGGTGGCAAAGGTGGCGTTGCCACGGTAATAACCCTACATGGATTAGCCAAATTCGACATCGTTAGAGTAAATACTTGCAGTCTTGTAATCCGTGACAATAAGATAAAGAATTCCTCTTGACGTAACAATTTGTCCAGTCGCTTCTGAACTAACATTATTAACTGTTTTCGTAGCGAGCCGGTGCAGCTAAAACCGCCGCCATGTTGGAATTTCAGATGTTTTCAAGCCTCTAGCTGCGAGAATGCAAAAGCGATTCGTTGCATAAACGTGCCCTAATGGAAGACTAAATATAGCAGCAAAACCTTGGTTCGTTTGTTTACATGTATTTTTTTAATTGATCTAGTAACAGGCTAACCCAGGGATTTTGTTTAAAAAAGGCAAAGACTTCCCCCCCGCTCTTCTTTTCTGGGCCTATCGCTATTAGCTGAATTTCTCGTCTCCATTTTACTGTAAACTGGTATCTAAAATGGGGATGAGAAATTCTGCTAATGGCTCCATAAAGTGAAGGGGTGGCATGGTGCTGTACGCCCCTTTTGGAGGTTCGTCTGTACAACAATTGCGTTGTTTGAGTGCAATAAATGCCGTATTTGTTTCTTTTCACAAATTTTACTTCAGTCTTGGGGTGGAAGGAAGGCGATGACTCCTTTTTCCCTATCTCTGGGTGTCCGCCTATGCGGCACGTTCCTTTCAAAAGAAACAGAATTTGTAAAGGCGCATTACGTTACGTCTCAGTTGGTGTAAACCTGATCTCGCCTTACCTAGCACCCCATTAACGGTAACTGTGTGTAAATGTACTTTATTGATGCTCTGATATCATTGCAGTTACTTTAGCTTATGCTAGGTTAGTTGAAATGAGTTAAACTCGACAAACCAAGGTAGATTTTTTTTAATTTGTAAAGCTGGGTTGCACGGGGAGCTACGTAGCGAGGTCTGGTTTTCAGCAGTGCTACCTAGGTCTACTTTCCCCGAAACAAGCCTCTCTGCTCGAACTGGGTGTGTTTCTTCGAGATGGGCGGAGCCTGGCCTGAGTCAACCGGCTGGTTTGGTGTGACGTCATGCCCCGCTTTTCTCCGAAGATGGAAAACATCGGTAGTGGGATAGGACTAAAAAGCGTGCATGGGACCACGATGTGTAACGACAGGCTGTCCGCTGTTTCAACGATCTACTAAATTAGGTGAGTTGGTATTATAGTGATTTTTATAAGGCCATATTAAATGAAATCAGTGATTGATTTCACAATATGCTTTCGGAAACTTGAGCGGTGGTTCGCCTAACAACGACGGCACGGTCAACATAACAAACCGGATACAAATACAATTGCTTGAGGATGATCCTTGATACCGAATGGTCTGTCTCTTTACAATACCCTTTACTTACTCTCCTCCCCCTTCCTAGACCCCTTAGTTGAATTCTTAGAATCTGTTTCGGTTCCACTAATTATTTTCGTCCCTCCTAGACAAAATCGTAGGCGCGCCAGTGTTAGCTTTTCGAATCAAATAACCTCGGGCCGCGATGAGGCAACGCCGCGCATTCTTTGAAGTTCTCGTGGAGGTGTGCACTACTAAAAATTCTTCGGCGGCAGCGAAGGTGAATTTTGATCACAGCGGCGGCGTACATCGGCGCGCCCATACTCGGGGAGTGTATGTGGAGGAGAGGCGGGGTGTATGTAAGAAACTAGTTCAAAAATGAAATTATTAACTCAAATATTTTAGGATTGGGCACAGGGGCTCGTCAAAACATACGACTCGGCCGGCCGGCCGGCCGTTTGTGACGAACCCCTGTGGGATTGGGGGCCAAAATTCGACGTACAACATTGCTGCCGTGTGGAGTACTGGGCAGAAATCATACGTTTCTGCCCTGTGAATATAAAAAAAAGAACTAGTGTATTATTTATATCATCTCTCGCTAGGCCGTAGTAATGTTATCGTCTGAGTGGACACTGCACTTAATATCGGTAAAATTACTAAATATTTTTTTTTCAATTAAAACTAACTGTGAACAAACTGTGATGTCTGACTATCTGCCAATGGGTCTTGAACTGGTACTACCTAATGGAGCCACCCCTGGTCAACAAATCGATGTTAATGAGGGGGACACTTCTTCAACCCCCTTTTCGGATCAGCTGGAGACGCGCAACCCCGGACCAGCTGCGTTGTTACAGTGACCGGGTTATTTACTCTCTTGACCTATTCCCTCCGGCTGAAGGTGTTGCGTGCCGTCTACCTGGCTGCAGGAGCGCTGACCACCTTGAAGTTATCGACAGGGAAGTGGCCTTGCTTAGTGCAGTGCTTCTGCGAGCGGGTTTACAGACTCTCCCATGTATGGAAATACAGCGTCACAAACCTAAGGTTCCTAGTTGGTCGGGAAATGTAAAGCAAAATTATGAGGCACATAGGAGAGCCCATGCTAGATGGGTGAGTGCTGGCAGACCTAGGGATGGCCCACCCGTCGACGAAAGGAAGACTACGTGTAAGCAGTTCAAGTGTGCGCTACGGTGGTGCCGGAGCCATGAAAAAGGCTTGCGCACAGCATCTTTACAACAGTCTTTCCAAACTGGAAACTGTACGGCCTTCTGGAATGCTGTACGTTGCTCGACGCAGTCTAATCGAACTACCACTGATAGATTGGATGGTGCTAGTGGTGGGACTGCTATTTGTGCTCAGTGGAGGAGGAAGTTCCAGGACCTTTTCACCTGTCTGCAGGCAGCCATTACTAGGCAGGAAGAAACTACTGCTGACTTGGATCTTGACACTCCACCTGAAATTGTTCCTGTTGAAGTAAATCATCTACTCAGGGAAATGAAATGTGACAAAGTACCAGGCCCGGATGGCTCACCATGGAACATCTCCGATACGCAGGTCACCTCACCCTACAGTGCTTGGCTCTCCTTCTTTCAACCTCTTTGACTCATGCCCATTGCCCCGATGCAGCCACAAAGACTATTATTCTGCCCGTTCTCAAGAAAACCACTGCTGACCCTACGCATAGTGAGAACTATCGAGGGATTGCGCTAATGAGTCCTCTGGCAAAGCTCCTGGACCTAATCGTGCTGACCAGACTAAGAAATACGGTTGCCACAAGTGATGCTCAATTTAGGTTCAAGCTTAAACACTCCACGATGCTGGCCGTTTATGCGGTGAAGGAGGTTGTGCGCCGTTACCGCAAAGCTGGCTCGAGAGTATACGCTTGCTTCACTGACGTTGCTAAGGCGTTCGACAAGGTCTCGCATGACACTTTGGTGTAAGCCCTAAGGAGTCGCAGAGTTCCAACTTACCTGGTTAACATTGTACGGGACTGTTATGATCGGCAATCACTGGCTCTTCGTTGGGGTAACTACTTGTCCCCCTCCTTCGCGACAAAGTGTGGTGTTAGGCAGGGTACCCCCTCTCTCCGTTTCTTTTCTGCCTTGTGTTGGATGAAGCTGTCAAAGAGTTAGGCAGCTTCCCTACCGGCTGTTGGTTCAACGGAACTGCTCTGCATATTTTTGCGTATGCTGATGATATTGTACTCTTGGCACCCAGTTAACATGCTCTTCAATTCCTTCTGGACAGGCTGTGCTACAGGGCGGAGATGAAAGGCCTGTCATTTAATGTCCTAAAATCGGTCGGAGTTATTTTTGGGGAAGACTCTGGGTTAATGCACCTGGCAAGATGGTGCGAGATCCGTACTCTCCATGACTTACGGCTGTTGAGGCAAAGGGCCCATGACCATATACAGGTCATCGCGGTATTGCAGGCAATCAGCGACTTTTTGTTTTGATAATTTTGTTGTTGCTTATTTTTGTCTCTCCCAAACCCCATATGTACCTCATTGTACGGAATAGAATAAATAACAATACAGCAGCTAGCAGCTGATTTAATATTGTTTTAGTAGTCATCCTTGCATACAATTTTGCAATACAATTTTTCCCGTGTATTTTACAGTAGAATAATTAACTGCTTTCTCCAATTTTTTTGGGCTGTGTGCAGCCTAAGCCACATAGGCCTACCTGTTTTTTTTAATTTTTTTTTTTGTTAGTAGCATTCTTCTTGCAAGTCATTGCGTTCTTGTTGCTTACGGGTAAATGTGTCGTATGTGAGTAGCTAAGGACCCTGTAAGAATAGACGCATTACACATCTGCGGCAACCCTTCCCAATGTCGGTCGCCACTCGCCATTTGGCGAGTGGAAATCTACAGTTGGCGACTTGGAATTTACCTTACTCGCCAAATCGGTAACTAGTTACAGAGCATGCCGCTAAAACAGGGGTATCTCTGGAACCGTATAAGTTAGAGACGAACGGTTTGCAGCGTTATGCTCAGATTTGTAAGGGCTGCATAACTGGATTTTTTTGCATTAATACTGGAGTTTAAGAAAATTGCACAATTTTGTTAATGCATAAATTAGAGAAACCTTTCATCATACAAGATGTAGGCTATTTGGTATGTGGCGAGTAAAAATTGTGAAATGGTGAGTGCTTTGTAAGGTCTACTGGCCAGTGGCGAGTGCTACTGGATTGACATTCGGAAGGGTTGATCTGCGGAGACTTGGTAGAATGATTTGGACTAAAGATAAAAAAAAAAGTTTTGTTGCCCTAACATTAAAATAAAAACGAGGGTCAGGTCAATCAGTAGGTTTTTTTACTATCTTTTTTTTTTGGAAGAGTAAATAACTTGCACGTACATTAAAGACTAACTTGCAGTAACCCATTAAAGACAGATCCAATTTTATGCACATTTTCAGTTTCGTATTTGTACAGTAAAAGTTTGTTACAGTCGTTGCCGACATGATTGTTCTGTGCATGTTATCTAGTTAGGCAATGTGACAGTCTCCTTTTCTAACTTCGTCTGCCCACACCTACTTACGGATCAACACCTGAAATGTGAACGATATGTACCACGCTGCAGCTGGGGGACCTTTCTCAAAGTCTCTTCCCTATCATAGCTAGGGGAATAAACAGGACGGAAAGCCAAATGGGCTCAAAAAGTGATTAATGTGTAGCCTATGTGTGCATGTTAAATGAGGCTCATGGACATTTCCTTTTAGGCCGTGTCAGTATGGCTGAGCGGTAGGACTCCGGCCTTTTGTCTCAAAGGTCGTGGGCTCAATTCCCAGACAGGCAGTCTGACATTTAAGTCCAAATTGCAATGTAAATAGGTTTGCAAAGGGGAGAGGAATAAGAAGCAAATTCAAACGAACAACTTAACCTATTACCTATCGCCTTACAGAATTCTTGGAAGACCGTGTGTAGGCGGTAGTGGAAGAGGCGGTGTAGGGGGGAAGGGGTTGAGATAAATGGGTTTGTAAGAGAGGAAGTCGGACAATGCATACAAATGCCTTTTTTAAGTAACCGCCCACCAGTAATGAGAGGAGAGCCATACATGCAAAATCTATTATGTCCTGGTATTTAGTCGCCGTCATGTGACAAATCACTTAAATTTTTGTGTACTTGCACTTAAAAACACACTTTTCATCAGACACACTTTTATAGTCTGAAAGACACTTTTACTGTAAATCACCCATTAAACATCCATAGGCTGTTAAAACTAATTTGAATATTATTTTACTAGTTTGTTTTATATATGAAGCTTTTAGTCAATTTCTAGCAGAAAAATTACCATTTAAAATGCTGGTCAGAAATCGCGAAATAATCTAGTTACAGCTCCCCCACCCTTTCGAGCATTGTAGCTTTGACAGGTGATTTACTGTATATTCTGGGTACCAGACACCTTGGTAGATTTAGTATGTATGGGAGAGACGTGTTTGATTAGATAATAGGGGCTAAAGCTAAATAATTAGGCTGATGATAACGAAGAGGGTTATCTCCCAACTAACAATAGGGTCACAAAATCCGGTAGGCATAAAAGTCGGGTGTAAAACGTAAGGTTAGTCTTTCTCCGGCAACCAAAATTATTTTTTTTAGGCGTTAGCGGTGCACTAAATTACTAAAGTATGTCGGGAGGCTCATTTGATGTATTTTTTTTTAATTTGCAGGTGAATATTCAAACAAAGGCTTCTTCTAGCACTAAGTGTTCTGTAATGAAGAAGAGTATTATGATAATCTGCCTTGGAAAAGTCCAAGACTTTAAAGGTTATAGGTGAGTACAAATCGTAATTAAAGTTAAAATTCAAGTTGCAAAGCTTTCTGTAAATATCCTATCTGTCAATAGTTGCAAATATACTGACATAATTATTTTTCCACAGAATTGCAACCCGAGAGGCCGCATTGCTCATTAGACGGAAGGACTAGTGAAAAATTCAAGACTGGTTCATTTCCACCAGTATATTGTAAAAACATTAAACCCATCATGGAAGCAGACGAGTTCGAAACTAAACCCTTCACATGTCAGGGTTGCCACCAGACGTATGCTAATAACGAAATTTTGCGTATACACGTCTGCCGAGGGAATACCAACAGCCTAGTTGTTACATCAAATGGGGAATCTCTACAACCATCCCAATTAAACATGCCGACACAACTCGGTGATTGTTCCTCTTTAGTAAACAGCAAGCAAGTGCTGTTGCCCAATAACGGAGATAATAACAGTAGTGTATTTAACAAAACTAACAATACTGAAAATGTGCAACAAACTCAAATGAACAGACAGAAGAGTAATGTGCAGCTAGATGGATGCTTTGGCTTGGTAAATGGCAACAAGATACAGGTTCCCAAACTCGGTAAATGTTTGGTGTGTGGTAGTAAAGTTGCAACCAGTCCTGAAAATGTGTGTTCTGACTGCGACCGTACAAACAGATTCAATAATGATGATTCACCTACTTCGCCAAAAAACCTGAATTCTGTTATCAGTGAGGCTGCTAGCGAAATTTCTAGGTGTCTTAACTGTGATAAATGTGGAGCTTCATTTAACACGATTTTTCAGTTACGCAGGCACTTTCTTACGCCCTGCTCTCTGAAAGCACCCAAGTGTTCGAAATGTGATTGTTCATTTACCACACTACTTGATTTGAAGATGCATATATGTCATGCTCGTGCAAGTGATGATTTATCTGAACTTTCTCTAACTAGCACTGTAACTGTAAATTCTAATGAGGACCCTGCCTTCCACAAAATTGGTGATAAAACTAACTCTCAAAGCATTGGAGATCTCATTTCAATAACAAACGATGTTAAAGTAGACTGCAGAACTACATCTGAAAATAGTGTTGATGGTGTGCATATTTCACCAGAAACTAAAAGTTCTCCAAGTCTTTCCGAAGAAGTATACACGTGTCGCGATTGTGGGGACACTTTTAAGAGACAGACTAGCCTGAATCAACATCTTCGTGTTCATGCTAAACCATACAAGTGCAAAGAATGTGGCGATGGTTTTTCATCAGAGGTAGACTTGGATGAGCATTATTTCATTCACAGTGACTTGCCATATGAATGCGACAGTTGTGGTGCTTGTTTCGCAACTTTAGATGTGTTACATAATCACTCTCGGTCTCATGAAGATGATCATGACAACTCCGTACAAGGTCCGCATTTAGAGGAGAAGTCGCCGGATGAATACAGCCAACCTGCAGTCAGTTCCCTTGATGGCAAAATGAATTACAATGGCCAGCAGTGTTCAGCTTCCATTAAATATGCCTCTTCGTTTAAGAGACACATCCGTACACACAACGGGGTGAACCCCTTTAAGTGTTCTGTATGTGATCGTTCGTATACCAGACTAGATCACTTAAAAAGACATTCGTTGGTTCATGTTGGTTACAAACAGTCAGGAGGCACAGTTGTGGTTAATGATAAAAATAAAATTATAAATACATACGTCGACAGAAACAACCGACAGATTGATGGCACCACTAGTCCAAAAATTGCTGAGAGTTTATTCCCAAATTCTATGACCATAGGCAGACGCTGCACTGAATTGTCTTCTAATAAACATAATAATGGATTTGATTTAAATTCTAATTTACAGCACCATTTGGACATTCCCAATCTTGGCTCAAGAACAAACGCTACTTGTAATTTGAAAAGTGATGGTAATCTAGAACCTACTAGAGTTACTGAGAATTCTCGTAATAATAGTGATGTACAGCTACTTTCTCATGTGAAAACTAGTTGCCCGCCGACTCAAAGCTTGACGAAAAATTTAAAAATAAAAACCATCCATAATTCGTTGAGTAGTGGTGGCACGCTCACTTTTGGCGGATGCAGTGCTAAATCCAAACTGAACACTAACTTGCAGCGATATATCCTACCCTCAGTCATGGTCCCTACAAGCTTCAAATGCATTTATTGTGACATGGTATTCTCATTGCTATCAAAATTGGAGGAGCACAGCCAAGTTCACAAGGTAGGAGGCAACGGCAAAAAACAACATACCGGTACCCAATGGAGAAAACAGGAATGGTTTCAGCAAGCTCAAAAGCAGAATCTACTGTTTGATTTCAAGACACTTACCCCAAATATTGATCCAAATACGAAAAACACAGTGTTGGGTAAATGTAATGCTGGAATTAAACAGAACTCCAAGTTGCAGACTCGAGCTTCTATGGAAGTTGTTGGAGATTCACCAGGTGTTTACGTGAAATCAGTTTTCACACAGAATTCTAGTAATAATAGTGACTTGCAGCTGCGTTCAAAACCTGGTGGTCCACAGACAACTGTAAGAGGCAAATCAGAAAGTTCGACGAATTTGAAAATAAGAACAATCCCTAAACCCTTGGTTAGCGACATCAAAACATTTGGTGGATGCTGTGTGGAGCAGAATACTGGCTTGCAGCCAATACCCCTTCTCACAGTTGTGGCTCTTGCAAGCTTCAGGTGTACTTGCTGTGATACTGCATTTTCATTAGAATCCGAATTACAGGAACATAGCAAAATTCACACAGCATGCTGCACTGAAAAGAAACAATTGCTCAGCAGTGCCGGAGGACTTAACACTATGAACACGGACAAGACAATTTCAGAATGTGATGCCATAAGCAGTGTCAGAAGGCTTGACGATATGAACACGCACGGGTGTGGATATATCAAGGAAATTTCAGAGGATGATTCCACAAGCAGTGTCGGAGGACTTAACACTATTAACACCGACAAGACAGTTTCAGGTGGTGATGCCATAAGCAGTGTCGGAAGACTTGATAATATGAACACTCACAGTTGTGAACATGTCACGAAAGAAATTTTGGAGGGTGATTCCACAGGTAGTGTTGGAGAACTTAACAATAGGAACACAGACAAGACAATTTCAGAAGATGATGCCATAAGCAGTGTCGAAAGACTTGGCAGTATGAACACTTATAGTTGTGATCATGTCAACAAAGAAATTTTGGAGGGTGATTCCACAAGCAGTGTCGGAGGACTTGACAATACGAACACGGACAAGACAATTTCAGAAGGTGATGTCATATGCAGTGTTGAAAGGCTTGACAATGTGAACACAGATAAAACAATTTCAGAAGGTGATGCCATAAGCGGTGTCGGAAACAGTTGTGAACATGTCAAGAAAGAAATGTCAGAAGGTGATTCCACAAGAAGTGTT
>JAHWFP010007768.1:6452-30679 GCA_023313725.1 Lithobius niger | reverse complement strand
CACAAAAGAGGCGAGCAACAGCAGTCAATAACGCTTTTCGTCTTGGATGGTTGAGTTAGGATGCAATGACGAATAGGAGCCCTGGGCCGGAGCTCACAAGAGGGGGAGGCTTAGACTCAATACATGGGTTTTAGCCACGAAAGAGACGAACAGCTGAAGTTGATGACGGTCTTCGTCTTAGGTGCTTGAGTCGGGATGCGTCAATGAAAAGAAAAAGCTCCAGGTGGAGGCTCACGAAAGGAGAAGATTTAACTCAATACTTGGGGTCCTAGCCACGAAAGAGACGAATAGCCTGGCAAAATAGTGGCAATCGTCTTGGATGCCAGAAGTTGGCTGCATTGGTTAAAATAGTGCCGAGCGCAGAGATGGGACGTCGGTGAAAGCTTTGTGATGCAGCATCGGCAGACGCCACAAAAGACGAAATGGAAGGAACGATCTGGTTGGCGGTAACAAGAGGCTTGCTGCAGATCAGGAAGGAGACAGTGTCTTTCGTGCTACATTATGGCGACCACAAAAGAGGTCAATTTGGCCACTTGAGAACAAAAGATGCGATGCTTTCGTGGCAAGCTCTTTTGGTAGGTTGCACTGTTGTGCTTACTTCCAGCAAGTGGTTTGATGTGAGGGTTGGGGATCCTGCAAGCCCAAACAATGACTGAGGTGTTTGCAAGGGTACGGGGCAGCCACAAGAAAGTGGAGGCTGCCTGAAGGCCTTGCTTGTTTTTTATTTTAATTAGCTTGCTTGTTTGCGTGTTTTGCTTGTGACCTGTCTTGTCTTCAGAGCAGGATTTGTTAATTTTTTGACTGGCCTGAGTCTTGTTCGAATTCAGAATAACAGAAAACGAAAGAGATGAATGGCCGAGTTAGTGAAACGAAGAAAGAACAAGTCGAGCGGTGATTGAGATGGGGTTGAATGATGGGAGGTTCCACTCTTTTCTTTCGTGCTGAGGACCTATGTGTAATTTGTGCTTGAGCTTGGAGTGGGAGCCTTTTGCTGCACGGAGGTTATGTTTGCGTGTCGTTTAACCCAAGGGCTCATGGAGCCGTACGGCAAACGAAAAAGGGGGATGCTGCAGCAATGTCTTGTCCGCTACAATGGAGACCAAGGAGCCGAACACGAGTGTTCTGCTCAGCTGGCCGAAGACGACGGCAGATTTGCAGATGGTGATGAACAGCCGCACCCATCCGTGATGGCAAACATTTCGCCGCTCATGGGGTGAGATGTGGGTCCACCTTGAGGAAGGGAGGGAACCATGATGACTTGTTTCTTTTAACGGCGTTAGTCCAATCGCCATCGAATCCGAGCATGGTGTTCAACGGCAGCGTCTGACGAGGTCTTTTGATGATGTCTTCGTTAAGATGAGAGGCGGCGTATGACGAGTGAAGGCCGCTGCAATCCTTGCTTCTTCCTCATGAGTTGTTGGCTAAAAGGCTTTGGTGTTTTCCTCTTGGATGGGGCGAGGCTTTGGTTGTCTTCTCTAAGTAGAGGGGTGGGGGGGGGAGCTTGGTCATAAAGCCAGCCAAACTGTGGTTAGATGAAGTCCGGTGAACGGGAACCTACAGGAACTTGCCTGCTTCAACTGTGGACAAACGGAGTTGATTGATTAATTGGCCGACTTGAGTCTCGTTCGTTATCGGAATTAATCGTTAATGAAGACGAGAGCACAGCTATACAACGTCTGCATATTTTGATGTGAAGTTAATAATTCAATATGGTTCGGTAAAAGACGAAAAAGTAGGAATATGATGGTAAGAAGCTTGTCTTCTTTTCAGGGAGGCATCTTTTCTGTCGGGTGCAGCTGCCATGAAAGATGCTGGCGTTCACAGAGACGGATGACGAAACTAGTAACTACAAAAGGGAGAGCACTGGGCAAAAAACTACGAAAGAGTAGCGTGTTAACTAGCCATGATGTCATGTTCCTTTCCAACGGTGTCTGCCCATTCAGCCACCGAGTCCAGGCGTGGTGGTGAACGGCAGTGTCTGTCGAGCAGTCAGCGCTCAAATCGACGAAAGAGCACTGGGCAGTAAGCGACAAAAGAGTGGCGTGAGCCAGCCACAATGTCATGTTCCTTCAAACGGTGTCCAGCCTTCAGCCACCAAATCCAGGCGTGGTGGATAACAGCAGTGCCCGTCGAGTAGTAGTAGCTCTAATCTAGAGTCTCGTTCGTTATCGGAATTAACCAAAACGAAAGAAGAGTCAAGCCACGGAGGAATGGTGGAATTGTGCCGGGGGGGGGGGGGGGGGGTTGCCCAGACTTTGCCAAGACTGGTTTCAATGCAGTTCGGCAAAAACCGAAGCAGCAAGAGAGACGGTTGTGTCCATTGGCTTCAATAAGCCTAACGTGATAAGACGAAAGAGAGGAGCATGGTGACTGGGAGAGCTTGCTATTATTCAAGAAGATGTGTTTCGTGCTAGTGTGGCAGCCACGAAAGAGGCTGGTATTCAAGATGGCAGCGACAAAAATAGCTTGCATCAGTCTAGGGAGCCGTCTTTTGTGCCAGGCTTGCTCTCAAGAAAAGGGCTTGAAAAATGGGAGGTGGGCAACGAAAAGGAGCTTGATTCAGTCCACGCTTGAAGGCGTCATTCGTGTCGGGCGTGGTACATTAACACGAAAATGACCAAATGGACTGGAACGGCTCAAGATAAGGTGGCCGAGTTCAGGTGGCCTCGAAAAGGAACAGAGGCAACAGTCAGCATAGTCAATCGTACTGAATCACCCACAATAGCTGCAGCCACGAAAGAGACGATATGAACGGGAATGGCGGCTATAGATACTATAGTCAAACCATGGGCGACGTGCCAGCGGCGGCAAGCGAAAACAAACTGGGCGAAAAGGGCTGCAGTTCGTTGTGGGCTGACTTGAGGCGAGGCTGGCGGGTACGTCATTGCGTGACCGGGAGCAGCAGTAGAATGAGCGGTTGACTCATCGAATGGCAGGAGGTGTCTGCTGGGATGAGATGTCCTTCTGGGCTTCTTTTGTGTACGGGTATGGCTACTGGGCTCTCGTTGGAGTAGGGCTGCAGTCTAACGAAAAGGGCCAGATGAAAGAAGCTAGATGATTTTCAAGATGGCGGACGGGAAACGATGCGAGCGGCAGCTCGGTGGAGGAAAAATGATGACCTGTCTTTCGCGCGAAAGCGCTTTTATAGAGGGGGGCTGCGCTCGCATATGCGGAGATGGGTTACGATGCTGGCGTCTGTAAGCAACCGAAAAACCTCCAGGGAAACGCAGCATTGTGAGAAATGAATGCAAAAATTCACAAGTTATGGATGTTTTCCAGTGGCAACCAGAAATAATAAGTAAATCTCCGTGACTTTAATGAAAAAATCCAAACTGCACCTTATTTTGATGCAGTTATTTCGTCTTAATTTGGTTGCTGACTGGAATCTTGGCTGAGCGAACAGCGTACAGTCACCTTGTTAGCCGACCATACAGGTATTAACTGGGCCTAACTCAAGATTGACTCCAGTGCGTGTAGTATCCTATTGCTCCTAGTGAAGGCGATGAAGGCTGTATTAGCAAGGCAAACTGAAATCCGCTTATCACTCAGACACTCATGAAACACGAGTCTTCCAAAAACCGATTAAACGGTTATTTTTTAAGGGCATGCGGTTTTTATGAAAGCCGAAAATCACGATTCAGTCATCAAAACCAGCTCATCTCTACTACTGAATTATGTACTGATAACTAAAGTACTGATATCTATTATCCCTTTAGCCTACTGTACGAGGGAGGGGGGAGGGGTACGTGAAACGACCTTCTATGCTAAATCTTTACAATCTTTTTCCCATAACTGTAACCGTCATTTTTTCTTTGATACTCTTTGTGCTGATAATTTTATGTAGCTAGCCTTCCAAAACTTTCTTCAACAATACCAGTTGTATTGCAAGTTTATGTTGCCTTCAAGTCTTCAGCCGGAGTAACTAGTTCTTTCAATGTAGCCGCCATAACGCTCTAGTGTAATATCTCTGTTCATTTCATAAATAAAAAAAAAAATTATTTACCTTCAGTTGTGCATTGTTCTGTGCAACCCCTGTACAGCATACCCCAAATAATACTCTCAGCTCACACTCTCTTCCCTCCTATCCAAGAGTAAGTAGCAATTTTACAGTGTCAATGATGGCATGTTGAATTCCGACCGACCCTATAAGCCTACTCGATATTTCAAAAAGGTGTACCTCCCGTGATTCGTCCCGTATCCAAATCAACTGATGGTATACGAGATAGACCTCATCAACTCCACACATAGGCTGTATGATGGTGAGGAAACCACAGTGATTCCATGAATCAATGAACTTTGGACTATCTGTTTACAGTTACAACTAGTTAATCGAAAGGAGGAGAGTGAGAGGAGGAGTGAAACATGGCACGTCCTTGCTGTGAACCCTATCGATATCGATGTGTACCCACCTGAATAAACCACCTATTTGGACCAGTTCACTACCTACTTTGGTAAACAAGCAGTAGCCTAAAACGCCCCGAGTGATCACTCCGCAGGACGTGGCCTCTACTGGGTGGGACAGTGGCGATTGTATTTCAAGACCTCATGGGTCAAGCTGGGTGGCTGGGAGGCCGTCATGAATCGTAACCCACACTCTCGTTACCATCTTCTCCACGACTTGCTAGTGAGTAATATCTAGGGGAAGAAACACTGACTATCCCTTCAACCCCCACATGCAGTAAAAATGGCTGTAAGAGGGTCTGCCCGGGTAGGATCCTTAGTAGGACAGTCTGGTATCTTCAGGCTGTTGAAGGTGACACAGGCTCACAAACCTACATGTCCCTTCAGATCTGATCCATTGGCTTGCATTAATACAGGAAGCCAAAGATATCCAAAAAGACTCTTAACAAGCTTAAATTTCTGCAAGTTAAAAATGAAAGAGTTTGTCTGGAGAAATTCCAAGAACAAGCGTTAAAAGGAGCAATAAATTTAATAAGTCAAATTTGGCTGAAACAACTGGAAGCTAAAATCTGATAGCGACTGTTGTCTTAATCTCCTTTGCTTGCCATTTAGCAAAGGATAGGCCTATTGACAAGTGCCTATTCCTAGCGTAAACGTAAATCTAAGCTTTAAAATGTCAGCAAATTCACATCTAAATGGGGGGAAGCCCTCATAGCAGAAAACTTGCGGCGCACAACATAGGGCCAATATCGCAGCAATTTTTAATACCCTTTCAACTCTACTACGCTTCTCGTCTGTCCCCTCTCTCCATGTCCTATTAGCAAGTGAACAAAGTTTACAAGCAGGTTCGCACAACCTGCCCATTATAAAATAATGGGGTTTCCGCAGAATTTACACATAGATCAAGAGGTACGGAAACAGAAAAAAGTTATGCTTTGCCCTTGCCCTGGATGTTTGAGTAAGAATGAAAGTTGGAAATTTAGGTTGCAAATACGAAATTGCATTGCTATTTTTAAATGGACTACAGCTGCTGTGTTGTAGGTTAACAAAACTTGCAGAATTCACGCAGATCACTCCCTCCCACCCCGCAGAAAACTCGTATTATGAAAATCGCGTCACAGAAATAATATGAATTTCCTGCTACTGGGGAGAGTCGGGGGGTGCGGCTGACAAGGTGTAAGAGTATTTTATGCAACGTGAAAAAACGGCCAAACAAGCCCGAGCTAGGTTAACTGAAACAGTACAGTACGATGTAATTACGTTTTAAAACAATTTAAACTTACTCCCGATGCAGCGCGGGTTAGGTTTTGTAGCTACACCGACCTAATCATTATTTGTACAACAAATATGCCTTTAAGCTTTGCGCCTACCTCAACCAATGGTTAGACTTGGCTAAAGCCTCAGGTGACACAGACAAAGTGATTCATCAATTTTTACTAGAATGGTTTATGGGAACCTGTCAGATTACTACTGTCAAATCTAGACACATGCTAGTGAGTCGCCGCCAAGTAACAGTAGATCATCCCATTGTAGACATCCGATTGTTAAAAATTGATTGTTAATGATAAAAAGGCGGTCACTAGCAGACATGTGTCTGTTAACTATAAGCAATTGAAAGCGTATCTTGGCATGTTAAGGATAAATCCCAATGCGACAGAAATGTTTCAAATTGTGGAAAATGTAAGGGGAAGGGTCGGAGATTAAGAAAAACTGAAATTTAAAGGATGAGTGTCCACCAATCATAGAGAATAAGATGCGTCAATAACGTTGTTTTTATGTTACTGTCTAGCTAGCTAGCTAGCTAATAAGATTTTCCCCATGTTAAATCCCGTAGACTTTTTGCTCATGGCTAGTGCAAAATTGAGAAGGCCTACGTACCTGAACTTTTGCACACGGATTCATAGTGATCTGAGGATGGTCCTTTTGTTGGTTTGGGGGTTGTAGGGGTCAGGACAAATGCGTGGGAGGGTTTTGAAATTCGAAATTTAAATTTAAATTTAAATTTCGATTCTTTTCCAAGTTGCAACCAAAGATTTTAAGCAACAATGGCTTGAACAATCCAGACTGGTCCTCAGATTTATTGTAAAAGCCTGGACGAACTAAAAACTGAACTGTAATGAAGGATAAAATAAAGAAACATTAACGTTGCCGTGGATTGCGTAAGAATAAAGGGATGCGTGTTAGATGATGGTTACGCAACAATACGAGCATACACGAGCAAATGGGTTTTTTGTTAATAACCCAAAAATAAATTGCTTCGCATTCTGCTGTTTTAGTAACAACGACCTTTGGGGGTTTCTGCATGACTAAATGTGAACGAAATCTTGAAAAGTTAAGGGGAAGGTGAAAGGCTAAACAAAACAACTGAAGAGGATGCGCTGATTGAGTGAGCGAACGAAATCAGCGATTCTTAGTCAGTGTGTGCAAAAATGTGATTGAAGCATCTTAAACAGACGGTGTAACCTTATGCACGTTCACAGTCCTATGAAAGTTGTGATATCCACCCAAAACCAAAACTGGTAGAAAAACCCGCCAAGTTTCCAAAAACGATCAGCCTTTGAAGGTAGTAATATCATTCCACCAGGGAAAGGCCGCCAAGGTTAATCCTATTAGTCAAGTTAATCGCACTGAATAATACTTTGGACGTTAAATGAAAACTTGAAGATTGCTACCGCTAGTAGCAATCTTCTAGTTTTCATTTAACTTTCGAACTATTTGTAGGTGCGATTTACTTGGATTAATAGGATTAACCTTGGCGGCCTTTCCCTGGTGGAATGATATCACTACCTTCAAAGGCCGATCGTTTTTGGAAACTTGGCGGGTTTTTCTACCAGTTTTGGTTTTGGGTGGATTACTTTTACTGTGTGATAGAACATTTTTTGGGTGGATCCTGTTAGATTAGTAGTGAGCAGCAATTTTTCTTATCTATTTTGGAGGCCAATTTGTTTAAAAATAAGTTGAATGTTTTTTTTTAGAATTAACTTCAGAACTATTGTAGCTAGCGACTTGTGGTTTGCACCATTCGAAAGCTGGCGAAAAAATGGTTAAAATGACGTATTTGAATGTCAAAATCGGTCTTTAGCGAATTTATCGTCACGTCCGCATACAAGCCAGAAGGGAAGAAAATTGAAAAGAAACTTGAATGTCAACTCAACATCAAATGAATGCTCGACATTGACAAAACTTTGACATCGCTATGCATTAATCGAAAATCGAACAACACTAAAAACTTTGGCCGCCATAATTGCCTCTGTAGCAAGAGGATTCTTGATGAGCGGAACGCTGTTGATGGTAGCAACATGGTGCCCCTAACACCAGTGACGAGTAACCAAATTCGTGTCAGCAAAAAACAAGTTCCTGATTTTTAAGCTTGGTTGGAAACTCGATGACAAGCTAGTGGACCAGAACCTGTAAGTCCCGTCACGAACAGTGTTTCAAAACATTTTCTGAAATAAAAGGCATGGTTTTGCTTAGTGTCGAGTCTCTTCAAGACTGCAGTTCCACCAAGGTTTCATCAGTAGAACCCGTTGACCTTCAGTCATTTAATCCTGGTCATGATGCTGTCACAAGCACTAGCTTTATAGCATGCTATCAGATGATTAAGGATTAGTCTCTAAGAATTTATTCAATCCTAAGATCCAACTAGCCAAGGCTGATGATCGTAAACAAGTGAAATGCAGTCATGGCACCGGCTCAAGCCCATGCTTTGTAGCAAGTATTGAATTGCCTGGCTGTATCCATAAAATTTGTTACGGTAGCCTAACTGTTAGGGACCCACTCGATCCTAGTGAGCGTAGGACGGATGCTAAGCTAAGACCCTTAGGCCCTGTTCATAGTAGACTTTGACATCTATGTGTGACGCTCAGCGCTTGAAACAAGCGTTTCCAGATACTCAACGCTTTTAAGCGTGAGAATATTTACAATTGTGGAGTAGGTGAAGCAACGCACATATTTAGGTGTTTTCAAGCGGCAAGCTAATATCAACTTAGATGTTGATTACCAAGCGCCACGCAACACTCAATTGTTGTATGCGGGGCTAGGAAAATGAAGGCTTCAATAGATTCCATCAACACCACAAGAAAGGAAAATGTGGTGTGCTAAAAGGTTGTGGCTAAATTTTTTTTAAAACAGCCAAATAATGTTAATTGTAGTGGCATTCTGCCATATGGCATAGAATCTTGCTGCTCACACGTACGAAATTTATAAACGAAGCAGCATGGAAGGGCAACTTCTCTAGCATGGCAATGTTACAGAAGGGTGGGTCGACTCGCCCCTCGAGAAGGTGCTAGCATGAGCGTCGCGTAATACGTGAAGCGTTGCTGCTCACTGCTTTACATTTATGAACGTGCTCTTATTGGTCTTGGTGAAAGGAAATGTATTTTTTTTTTCGAGTTTAGGTTTTGGTCAGTCGTCTGGTCGTTCTACATTAACTGGTAGTAGGGCTGACTAATGCATGCACTTACATATTTTTGTTGTAGCTCTGATTCCACAATTCTCGGAAATCAGTCTCCTGTATGAGGGCATGTAATGGAGATCGCTATCAATGAACTTGGCGGCAGCAATTGTGATGTATGTTTGTTGTGTTTCTAGCCTTTAATGACTGTGCTCAAGTAATCTAATAACTTGTAGTTACCTTTCATTAATTTTTCCAGTAGGCCTATGCAGTTTACTCGTATTGACATTTCTCATCTAGGTCGAGTCTTGTGCAAATGCTAGTAGTTCTAATATACGTCCACAGTTTTGCGCTTTCCGACTCATTAGTAACAGACTATCAAGCTCCGGAATTTTGCACCATCACACGTTGCCAATCATACTGCTCTAGCTTCCGTATGGGTTGTTCCGATTTGGAAGTCACTAAGTAGGGAAACTGTAAATGCGTGTTCAGTCTCAGCCTAGTTAGAAGAATGCTTAAATGTAAACCCCTTCAGCGTTTTCTCAGGAGTCCACTGCCCTGATCCTTCTACGATGATCTCCCGGAACGGAGTAAGCGGTTCACCACCCTTCCACTTAGTGTGGAGAATTATATTTCTTTTTTTATTTATTACTGTACGGTGATCGTTATGGGTTATTTACGTTAAATTAGTGCCGGATTGTTAACATTTCTTGGGACTCTCTCCCTGGAAGAACGTGGAGACTTCATTGTTAAAGCTGTAAATCTTTCTCAAAACTTCGTTTAAATCAACAGTTGGTTTGTTAAGTTTGAATACTTGTCAAAATTAGTAAAGCTAGTCTACAATCCGAAATCATGATGGACTGTTTAGTTAAGAATAGAAAAATAACTTTCTTCGTTTGCCAAACATATTAACCTGATAATTTTAGCATTACATTGTCCTCAAGTAATGTCTCCCTGGAGGTTTTTTAGACATCGACTACGCAACCAACCACTTCACGAAACCGACAAGCTTTTCCGCGGCCTAATTCCGACTCTTGCGCCTCACCTAGACATCTCACGCAAGCCCAAACCATTTCGTCAAGACAAGACGGCCTTTCGCACATCTAAACCATCTAAACCAATGCGCAGCCCTCTCTATATAAGCGAGAATGTGGTTGGTCTCGGCATACATTTTCCTCCAGAGGTTCCTACGCGTCACCTCGTCTCCCGCTTTCGCACAGGAATTTGGATTTTCCTTTCGACCATCTCGTTTTCGCACATCCCCACTACAATGGAGAACGCCCTTTCGACCACCGCTCCGACCTCGGATGCTGTGCTCCCTCCGGCTGCTATCCCGCCCGCCCGCGACGATCATGGCACGACCGGCCGACACCAAGACAGTTACAACGATGACGACTCCCCTCACCAGGACGGCCAACGCACTCCACCGCCTCTCGACGTTCCCACCTTTGGAAGATGTGACTTCCAACGAGCCAAAGCACTATTCCGGGAAGCTAAGAAGAAATTATGGCAAGCCTCATCACAAGTGGGCCTTTCGACCACTAACTCCCCGCTCGATCTTTCGTCTAGATCATCACGCAGAGAACACAGCGTCACACATAGTGAAGCTCACAACCTTGTTGACTCCGTCTTCCGTCACTACGCCGGCACAAACTCGATGCCTCCTCCGTCGTGCTCCTCGTAGACACGACGGGCTATCACGCACGAGTGGGTTGCCTCAACCATCAGTCATGAAAGCCGCAATCATCTTTCGCACATCTCTGAACCCGCCGCTAAGAAGCGCAAGCAAGCAAGCGGCCTTTCGACCGACGCACAGACTCCTGCCACAGCCCAACAAACACAAGTCTTTCAAGCTCCCGACGCAAAACACTTCCGGACGACAACACGGACGATCCAACAATCCCCTTAGCATCCCTTCTTAAAACCGTAGAAGATACTGTACCGGATTGTTTTCTTTACAAACCATCTGAATCTGCTAACGCTCCAGTTATCAACAGAGGACTAAAAACCGGCTTTGGTTTCGCCCTACGTGACAAGGACACCAAGCCGCGGAGCCTTCTGGGCCAGTCGACGACTCTGCTAACCTTCCTGCTTCGAGACGGTGGCTCCCTCTTCGGGAAGGGCGAGCCCTTACTCCTCGACACGGATCCCCCCGCACCACGGCCCGGCCGCGAAACAAGCTTCTTTCGACCATTTGGTGACGGCGCCACAAACCCCAAAAATTTCGACACTTACCGTGAATGCGAATTTCTTTGCAATGAAGTCAAACTGGATTTTGGATCGGCTCTCAACATCCCCAAAATAATGGAAGTCCCCTCGTTTGTACTCTACGACAACGACAAATGCTTACGCCTGAGTCTACGCGCGGCTTCACAAGCGGACGTACTGAACACAGCCGTTAATGCTCTCTGCGAGAAGCTTTCGACCGACGCATGCCCAGAAGAAATCAACAACTTATCCTCCCTCATTTCCCAAAAAGCAAGCTTTGCAACCTACCACTCCATGAACTGGTCTGTCTGTGCACTCTTCAATAACACGCTGTTACTGAGAGAGGCTGCTCTTAAATCGACTAATAACTTCAACGACTCCACTAGACATCGACTACGCAACCAACCACTTCACGAAACCGACACGCTTTTCCACGGCCTAATTCCGACTCTTGTGCCTCACCTAGACATCTCACGCAAGCCCAAACCATTTCGTCAAGACAAGACGGCCTTTCGCACATCTAAACCATTCAAGCACCGAACTCACGTTCTCCCTCCGACGACTGGAACAAGCCATCGACGTCTACAAACACTTCACGTAACGACGTCTCAACCAGCAAACCACAGCCCTTTCGACCAGAATGACAGTCTCGCCCCCGCTCCAACCAACGTACCAATCAGAAAAGGGCCACAACTCCCGACCGCCGCAGCCGATTCTACTCTCCCGGCGGCCGTAACTCCCACCGCAAACAATGACTGTCACTGACTATCTTGCTTCCCGGTCGGCGCCTGACTCCGTCACTTCTACCCGGCCTGGGAAAACCTCTCGCACAACTCGGACGTCCTTTGGACCATCAGAGAAGGCTTTCGACCGACCTTCCTCTCAAAGCCTTCGCTTGCCCCCCCCCCTCCCCCCCCCCCCCCTCGAACTTCACGTCTCCCGTTTCGCCCTCTCTAACGTCCGAAATTTTTCTTCTTTTGACAAAACGCGCAATCATCAAACTCCAAAACCCAGGACCGGGTTTCTGCAGCGCTATCTTCACCCGTCCAAAGAAGACAGGAGGGTCAAAGACTCATTTTCAACATGAAGCCCCTGAACAAATACATCGACAATCCCCACTTCAAAATGGAAACATTGGAATCCATCCGCCTCTCCTTCAAACGGAACGACTGGACAGTTTCCATAGACCTGGAAGACGCTTACCTACACGTCCCACTCCACCCATCTGTCACAAAATTCTTCCGATTCATCTACGACAGCCAAGTTTACGAATTCCGTTGTCTTCCTATCGGTTTGAACGCAGCTCCAAGAATCTTCACCATGGTTCTAAAACCAATCCTAGCCACCTTCACCAACAACAGATCAAAGCAAGTGCTTATCTCGACGACTGGGCCCTACACAACCAAGACCTCCGACGCCTCGAACAAGACAGGGACATCAAAATCAATCTCCTAAACCAACTGGGCTTTGGCATAAACTTCGTCAAATCACGCCTAACCCCACAACAGGAATTCACATTTCTAGGCGCCTCTTTCAATCTCTTCTCGGCCAAAATCTCTCCATCGCTCGACAGAGTAGAAGACCTTCTACGGCACATACGACAATTCCAAAATCGGCACAGTTTCTCCCTCCGAGAACTGAACTCCCTCATCAGGAAGATGGACTCAATGGCAAACCTCATCCCTTACGGACGATGGATGGTAAGGCCCTTCCATCACCACCGAAACGACAACTGGTCAAACCCGAGTCTGAATCCGGACCAACAACGCCCCTTCCACGAAGACTTCCCCATCCAAAGCCTCCTCTTGTAAAGAAGGTTTGAGTTCTTCACCCGATTTGAGAGGATACCTCAACTCAAACTAACAACAACCTGAGGGAAAACTTTGTTTACAGCAACGAATACTTTTTTTTTTCTCGGCGCCTCGGCCGTGAAAAACCCCAAATTTCAAACGCCTGTATCTTCCAAGAAAATGGACCAATCCATCTCATCTAAACAGCTCTTAATAGCCACGAACTTTATCTGTTTTCCCCCGCAAACAGAACACGAAAATTCCTTCTAGAACTTTCACAGCATCCATTTGAAAAACGCACGAAACCGATGCCGTAAAATCACCGTAGCACACGAGACGCCATTTTCGCCACTTGTAAAAATTTGTATTTAATTTTATTGTTCACTTAGGCATAAAGCCGAAAGCATTAGTTTAAGGTTTGTAAGGAGGAGCTTCCTCTACGAAGGTACTTAACCTCCATAATAATTGTACAGATACTTTGTTTTGATATTTCTTAAGTAGATTTAAGGTGACGATCTGTAATGCACTTGAGAAATGTCCGACACCCAAAAACCCCAATTTTACGTCTACAAATATGTTTAAACTATTTTAAAATGCGTTTTAGCATTTGCTGGTAACCATAACTTTTATTTTATAATAATCTTTTAACGTAATCTTTTGCCATCACCACTAACGGAGCTTAGGCAACATTTTATTTACGAATTTTCCCGGACACGTCTTTTCTGATTTTCCATAGCTATTCCTAGCAAAACCGACTTGGCTTTCGATTTCCCGAAGTAAACCTGGCATCCCAATGTTTATAACCGAATTTATTGAGATCATTCCTTCAATAGCCGCGATGCATAACATCGTGGTTAACTAAGAAAACAATCCGTAGTAATTAAAGGCCTTATTCACGTTCCAAACAATGAGTTTAACTCTACCGGCCTCTCTCTACCACGCAGTCAATAATTGTTCCTTCAAACGGCGCCATGCGAAAAATCCTTTGCGCTGCCGACTTTTCTTATTGTTCTCAAGGCCCTCAGCCAACCAGACCTCGTAGCTCTCCTGGTCGTCCGCGCGAACTTCCGGTAATGAGTATATAACCCCAGCCCCAGGAGGCAATCGTTAGCACACGCTCAGCAGATCTCAAAGCCAGAGGTGACTACGCCAGTCGGTATAGGAGATGTCCTGTCCGAATGTTGCCATGCCGGGCAAAGGTAGTTGGTTCGTATTAGACTAGTGTTAGTTTAGAAAATTTAATTTTGGAAACTCCATTCGAAATTTTAGTTTTAAACTTAACCTAACCTTAAGCTTTGAGGGAATTATGGAGGTGGAGCCATAGTCAGCATTCTAGGCCCCCCATCGCCATAACGTCAGGGTTCACGGTCCCTTTCTAAAAACCAGCTTTTTTCCCGTGTTTATTAGTATGAACTTAATCTAAACACTAAATCTGCATTTAGACGACGTATTTTCAAGGATGCTTCCCCAAATACTAAGGATTTACAGATTTGAAGATTTGATTCTAGGTTGGACTTAGAAAACATAATCTTGACTATTTGTGTGTAATTCCCGCGGTTTGCACCAAATAGATTTATTTCATGTAATTCCCGCGGTTTGCATGTTATAACGGGGTCCCGAGGTCCCACAAACTTTTTCTAATCGAAACTGTAGTTTTTACTCTTCACCCAGTTGTGTGAAATTTGAGTTGAATTTCATGTAAATTCTTGTTGATTTTTCCTGTTGTAAAAATCGTCGTGCTTTAATTTAAAAGCCTATTTTCTTGTATTGACACTAGTTGAATTTTAAATGTAATTGTTTATATTTATTTGCCTTTTAATAAACCACTGAGTTTGTAAAATGCCTGTTTTTCTGCTAGTTAAACTAAATGTAGAAGTTATAGTTCTTAAGAAAACCACTTAATAATTAAACTTAGAGCTGCATTTAGAAACACCCACCTGGTGGCAGCGAATACCCCCCTTTAATGTTGTCTAGTTAGCCAACAGTTAGGACAAATGACTCTCTTGTTACCCATACTGGGCCAGTAGCATACGTGTGCTGTTTTCCGTAAAAGTAAAAACCGCCACCACAACTAGAAGTTAAAGGTTAAAACCATCTTGATGTCGGCGAGGCTACAAGCACCTCTACAGTCGTAGCTTCGGCCGCTACACTCTGGTGGACAGACGTCACGAACCTCACCAGAACAGTCGCACTCCACGAGCCCTCCCCCAACCAAATCATCTTCACCGACGCCTCAAATCACGGCTGAGGGGGCCCACTTGAACAACCTCGAGACGTCAGGTATTTGACAGGAAGACAGATTACACCACATCATTACACCACACCCTGTTATCTCTCCTGGTAGCAACCCTTCCCAATGTCGGTCGCCACTCGCCATTTGGCGAGTGGAAATCAACAGTTGGCGACTTGGAATTTAGCCTTACTCGCCAAATCGGCGACTAGCTACAGAGCATGCCACTAAAAAAGGGGTATCTCTGGAACCGTATAAGTTAGAGACGAACGGTTTGCGGCGTTATGCTCAGATTTATAAGGGCTATATAACTGGATTTTTTGCATTAATACTGGAGTTTGCGCAATTTTGTTAATGCATAAATCAGAGAAACCTTTCATCATACAAGGCGTATTTGGTATGTGGCGAGTAAAAATTGTGAAATGGCGAGTGCTTTGTAAGGTCTTCCGGCCAAGTGGCGACTGCTACTGGATTGACATTCGGAAGGGTTGCCTGGTAGACACTCCAAGAAGCCTCCCCCTTCTTCCAGATCTTCTTTCTCAACAAAAAGGCTCGAAGCTTCACCCAAACCTTCCAAACTTAAACCTTCACGCGTGGCTACTATCATCAAACTCCTCAAAAAGTCTGGAATTCATCAAGATGATGCCGCCCGAATCGCCTCAAAAGCCACCAGAGAATCAACAAACAGAATGTACGACAGCCACTGGTCAAAATGGTTTCATTGGTGTTTCACAAGGGAAATTAATCCAATCAACCCCACTCTACTCGAACTTCTAACATTCTTCACTGACCTTTTCGACATCGATAAACTCAAAGGCTCAACCATTCTCGTCTATCGCTCAGCTTTAAACTCAGTTTTCAAGGCGGCAAACAAAACCAACCTTCTCGATGACTACCGCATTTCAGCCCTACTCCGATCCTTCGAAAACGACCGGCCAACAACGAGGAGACTCGTCTCAGACTGGGACTTATCAATCGTCCTTCAATCCCTAATGGAAGCCCCTTACGAGCCATTGCAAGACAGCTCCCTTCACCTCCTAACCCGGAAAACTGTTTTCCTCGTCACACTCGCAGCAAGCGCCCGTTGTTCCGAAATCCAAGCCCTTTCAGCAGACGCAGCCTATTGTATTTTCGGTCCAAATTTGTCATCAGTAACGCTTCACCCAAGAGCAGGATTCCGAGCCAAAACGCAGAAACCGTCTGAACCACCAAAACCCATAACCTTCCCAGCCCTCTCCACCTAACAGGAGACGAACCGGAACGTTTACTATGCCCTATCCGAGCACTACGCTTCTACCTCACAAGAACACAACACGAAGACATCCGGAGAGGCAGGAGAGGCAGAAATCAACTTTTCCTTCCAGTAGACCTCCAAACAGGAGAAACCTCAGCCGCCATGATATCGCGCTGGATAAGAAAAACCATCGACATTGTATATGACAAAGCAAACTTGAGGAGAGAGAGAGCAACAGCACACAAGGTCAGAGCAATTTCGACATCATGGGCACTCCATAACGCCGTACCAATAGAAAAGATCCTTCAAACCGCATCCTGGTGTCACGCAACGACATTCACCTCTCACTACCTGGGGAACAGGTCAAGAGAAGAGAAGGGACTACACCGACTAGGACCAATCGTCGCAGCCAGAACCGTGGTCAAGCCCCCTTAAGCGCTCAGAACGAAGCAGAAGCAAGCCATCCCATGATGGAAGCAAGCCACCCATAGAAGGAAGCAAGAACTCAAACAACGGTCCTTTTCAGGGCCACCAATCCCTACGAAAGAGATCCAACTTTCTGTTTCATACACCCTGTTCTGAATAAAGTGCAAATTTTTACTACAATCAAAATTTTGGAGGAAGCCTGCTTGCGTCCCGGGGCACCCCGTCAGACCGGTGTCCGCCACCACGTTTGACGAGGTCTGCTGATAATGCTAAAATTATCACGTTAATATGTTTGGCAAACAAAGAAAGAACATTTTGCTGGCCCCCAGTTAGGCCGGCTAAAAATGGTTTCTTTTTTGCCTAAAACATACTTAACCTAAGCCCGCCCTACCTCCCCTCTTGAGTCACCGTCTGACAGACAGAGGAAAATGTATGCCGAGACCAACCACGTTCTCGCTTATATAGAGAGGGCTGCGCATGCGCAGTGGGACACGCAAGCAGGCAGCTACAAGCAACTAAACCTCCAGGGAGACATTAATTAAGGACAATGTAATGCTAAAATTATCAGTTAGGCCATGTAAAGTTAATTGTTTGGTTTACAGGCGCGTGTGGGTGCCTTAAATTATCGCGGGTCAAAATATTTTATCTTGGTCCACGCGCTAAAAATCATATTTTCGCCAAATTTTGACCGTGTTTGACAATCCAGTATACCATTTTAACCGGCTCGAAACGAGCTTTTCAATGGCGCTAATTTCAAACTTCTAGCTCAAACCACTAAGAAGTTATTTGGCAAAACAAATACTTTTAATACTAGATGACATTAACATATTAGCAGAATATTATACTTTTTTCGGCTGACTGCAAGTTCTTTCAGTCTTGAGCTAGGTACACATCAAAGAAATGTGGTCAGTTAAATAAAATAAAATGCCTGGTTGCCTGGTGCTTCAGTTTGCAACCTCGCCCGTAAACCAAACAATTTTTTTTGCATGACCTTAAGTATGGCTTAGGCAAAAAAGAAACCATTTTCAGCCGGCCTGGCTGGGGGCCGGCAAAATGTTTTCTAACTAAAAGCACAACTTCGTGCACGGTTCCACAATGTTCTCTGCTACAGTTTGAACTTTGTGTCATCTCAACGACTCGATGTTTGAGTTGCTGTGACTTAAGAATTGTTGTGTTGATCACCGATGTCTCAAATTCTCGTCATTTCAGTAAAATGCAAGCTTTGTTTTTCTGCTCAGACGGACGTTTTTCATTAACCAGTTCAAGGAATGTCAGAAGTGGTTGCCAGAATCTATAGCAACTGGTGGCGGCCTGCCTACGTCTTGTCACTGCTTCATGCTGTCAAGTTATAAAACAGCTGAGTGACCCTGAGCATTGTGAAGAGGGGACTCTGTTATAGTATAAAAGATCTCAGAAAGGGATGCCGTATTCCAAAATAGGCTGGATTAATAATTTTTGAACAATGTTAGAAGGACTCGTTGCTGATGGGAGGAGACTGTTCGATGAATCAAAACTGCAGCAGCTTATTAGCAACCATTTTATGTTCGGAGTAAAAGAACGAGATACATCAGTGATAACACTTTGACGTTACTGCTGTAAAAAGTTTGTTCTTCACGAATGTAAGGACAATGTGGATTGTAAAACAATATACATTAGTTACCTTGTTTATATTAATATGCTGTTACCATTTATGCACCATTTCTGCTGAATCGATAGCTTTCTGGCAAATGTTCCAATCCACCTTATCAAAAGCATCTACAACAGCACACTGGAGGTTTGTCGCCCTCCCAGGTAAAGCCATCGCACCAGAATGGTCACGAAAATGATGGTAATTTTTTCATCCAGATTACTAGTCTCGATCGCGCTGCCGCACTCGCTTTAGCTAAAGATACAAATATCAGAAAACTAGTAATAAATTCCTTCCAATTAAGAATTTATGATCAGTTGCCACATTTTATAATTATTAGTTGCAGTTGCAACATATTATATTGTGATTAGCTAAGGTTTCTGATGGTATATCAGAGCGAGGCACGTAATTTGGGGGAAAAATTACCATCATTTTCGTGACTAGCTTTCTTGATTCACCCTATTTTCCGATTTTTCGAGAAAAAAAATGTTTTTTAAAATTTGTCCACCTACTTTAACCTGGAGACGAGCCAAAAACAACAAAAGTGAGCCGTAAAGATAGAGAATAAAACCGGAGCCAGAACAGAACCGTGTGGTAATTGGTAAACAACTTCAAGAAACTTCCCACGAGCTCTGGTTACCTAACTTGCTTCCAAGTCCAAGACGACGCTATTGTTCGATCCGAAAGCCATCGATACATCCAATTTGCCAAACTTCCAGCATCACCGACCGTTTACCAAATGGGGGCGGAAAGGCAATTACTTTCTGCATGTAAGTTACTGTAAGCTTGGCGGCTAAAGTTCATATTAGGCACGTACTTTAGCCAAAATTCGTGATTACCACTCGCTTCACAAATAAAACTTACTAGCGTACCTTCAAAAACAAACTAGTAGAGTCTTGGCATTGCCGACGTGATCTCTTGTGTACACTAGTTAGGCAATCTAGTTAGGTGTAATCTAGTTAGGCAATGGTCTTGGTGCTATCTACAGTAGACTGCGATTTCCATACAAACAGACGTGACGAATTTCATAAAATATCACACGGACACCACACCTCGAATCCGTCTTGGGACTGCAGTATGTTGATTATGGATGTTTGTGTGGGTCTATGAAAATTTCTTTTCGAGTTACAAAGTTAGTCAATTTTGTGACACCTTCATTTTCGATAAACAACGGGAAGCGACGCAGCGCATTGTTGGAGCCCAAGGCTCACAGCGATCGGCCCCGGTCACCAGTGTGACCAGCTAAAAATTTCGTAAATTACTACACAGGATGCAAAAAAATTACTACAAATTACTACACAACTTTTTTAAAAACACTATTAAATTACTACATCAAAATGGATTAAAAATCAAACGCGAATAGCATTCCAACGCACACTGTACCCATCTGGCTGCAAAGGTGCATCACGGCACATCAATCGAACGAAGCTGCCATGCCGAAATCTACGGTGGCCCTGAGGGCTCACTACATTCCCATTTTATACTTCATACGTACAACTCTGAACTTCACACATATATCTCTGAACTTCATAGTTATATCTACGAACTTCATACTTCAGACATACAACTCTTAATTTCACATATATATCTACGAAGTTCATAGTTGTATCTGTGAACTTCATACTTCACACATACAACTCTAAACTTCGTAGTTATACCTATGAACTTCATAGTTATATCTACGAACTTCATACTTCACACA
Source organism: Lithobius niger (assembly GCA_023313725.1). Classification (NCBI taxonomy): domain Eukaryota; kingdom Metazoa; phylum Arthropoda; class Chilopoda; order Lithobiomorpha; family Lithobiidae; genus Lithobius; species Lithobius niger. Next base: position 10,668 of record JAHWFP010007768.1, on the reverse strand, counting down.
TATATCTATGAACTTCATAGTTGTATCTATGAACTTCGTACTTTACACATACAACTATGAACTTCGTACTTCACACATATAACTGTGAACTTCCGTCTAAGTTGATCGATTATGCTGACCTGGAGGAAAATCGTAAACGAACGGTGTAGGTGTACTTACTTGTATGCATTTAAAATGTTGTATAAACTAAACTAGACTTGATTTATCTGATTTTGAATAATTATTTCGTAGTAATAGGTTTGGCCAATCACGTATAACTGTCAAAACCCTTTATTAGGAAAAACAATTAAATCTTTGATAGTTGTGAAAATGTATGTGTAGTTATGTACATGTCCTAAAGGACGTGTATATAATGCGCTCCTGGCGGTACTTACTCAGCAGATGTAAAGAATGGTATGTACAGCGCTGTAGTGTACACTGATATCATCCTGCCTCAAATTATTGGAGACACACAGGCTCAAGTGTTACGCGTTGTCCCTCTATACGGCAACCCCGAAAATTTATTAGTGTACAGGTTCCCTACCCCAGATTACGTACCATTTCATAAAATAGTATTACCTCAATTGCGATCGATATTCGCACAGATCACAGCGAACCGATAGTATTTCAACAAGGTAAGGTGTGTTGTAAGCTTCATTTTAGACCCAGCTTCAGTTGAGTAAACATAGCAGTCCCGCACGTCTCCGACCCTAATATTTAAGTTAAATATTATTTGCAACAAGCTGGTGGAAGTAATCAGCTGTATTACAGGGGAAGCCGGGTGCAGAGGGGATTCGGTTCAGGCAGCATTTTCGGGCGTCTGTTTCGTTTTGCAATGCTTTAATAAAACGTGGCGCTTCACACGTAGGCCAAGCTCTTGTTAGAACTGGAGCCAATGTGGCGCTCGATGCAGTGGTCGGTTCAGACATCAAAGACAGCACCAAAAGCCACTTACAAAATATGGGTCGTCGACTAGCGGATGATGCTGCAACTTACATTAAGGATCAAGTAGGTGACGACCGGAAAAAAGGAGTTAAAAGGAAGCATTCGAGTGGTGGACCTCATTCTAAGCGTAGCCATGCTAGAGCAAAGTACGATATTTTTACCTCCTGAGATGGCGTTACTTCATCACAAATCAGCAGAATGCTGCTTGAGTGAATTGAACATTTTTGCGGTGCCTGCCACACAAACGCAGATACAAAAGGGGTCGTGGGTGACTTACCTTCCTACGGCTAACATTAGTGATATGGGACCTATTGAGTTTCAAATTCCAGCATCCGGTGAGGCTATTGATTTGAGCAGTACACAGTTATACGTACATGCGAGAATTATCAAAGCAGACGGCACAGCACTAGATGATGACAGCGCTGTTGCCCCTTGCAATTTATTTTTTCATTCATTGTTCAGCCAAATTGACGTCACCTTATCCGATGACCGGAGTACTTCTTCTTCCTTATTTTTCGGGTATCGTATTTTGTAGTCCCTTGCATGAGGGTATCGTATATTTTAGTCCCTTGCGTGAGGGTATCGTATATTTTAGTCCCTTGCGTGAGGGTATCGTATATTTTGTAGGGTGTAATATTTTGTAGTCGCTTGAATGAGGGTATTGTGTAGTAGTCTTGAGAGTTGTCTTGGGACAGAGTAGTCTTGGGACATAGTAGTAGTTTTCTCATGTTCATTTGGGAGCAGATTTGTTTACAGCTAGCGTAGTAGTGACATATGCGTTCATGTATGTGTGTTTCAGCTTGCAGCTTTACAGACAACTATTTCAATAAAAATTCAACATGGTTAGAGTGTTACAAGATGTATGTGTTTCAAGTTTAGAAACAAGATTTGCGGGGAGTAATTTTCGAGCTTCGTGTGGGTGGCGGAGTATGTCGCAAATCTTGTTTACTTGCTTGGTTGCTGGGGTCAATGGCCAATCTTAGTCTTGTGTGTCTAATCTTACATAGGTGGACATTATCTATGTCTTGTAATTATATTTCCGGTTCCTGCCTCTAGAAGATTCTAGAACTTTCCATTACCCTAATACCCTGGCTATTTCGCGGTTGTTAGGGGTTACCAAAACGTATTTAAGCAAGGGGTCCAGCATGGAAAATCGGAAAGCCTTTGGGCCAGCCACCCGGCTGGTCCTCCCTCAACCCCTGCTGGGTCTCCTAGTTAGGGGGATTTTTGGCTGTTAGGATTTGGCTGGGTCTCCTAGTTAGGGGGATTTTTGGCCTCTAGTAGGCCCAATTTTGGCTAGGCTATTTTTCCCCAACCCAAACTAAGCCTTTTTATTAAGCTTCTTAACCTTAACTTAACCCCAAAGTTCCCCAGCTTCCCTTTGAAGAATTTGTTCAGTCTAATTTTGGTTTAGCAGCTACCTTGTACTTCTAATGCAACTCCCGTATGCTTTCTGATCTGCCACTTATGCAACTCCACTAAAGCCCAGTTCAAGGAAGTAAGCCAGAAGGATGGTTAGATCAGGGTTTATTTCCAGGGCCATGCGGTCTGTCCCTTAGAGATGTTGTTCAGGGGTTCAGGATGCTCTAGAGTGGGCTGTAGCAGAGTGGCATACTTCAGGAGGAGATGCTGCTTGTTTGGGGTCCAGCTCCCAGAGCCAAGCTCAAGGGGGCTGCATGGCCTTTTACACCTAGAGCTAGAGACAGAAGCCACCACAGGTGGTGTAAGGTATTTCCTGTATCATATCCTACTATCCCATGAGCCTCTTCTGCTAGCAGCCACCCCTAGCGACAGATTATGCCAGAGCTTCCTTGACCTCTGATCTCTAGGGACTGGACCATACATCAAAGTACATAGCATCACTGGAATACATTATCAATAATAATAAATACACATAGTATACAATATGGAGCCATAGCATCAAGGTAAGAAGGCCCAATAAGGCCCTATCCTAAAGTATAGGAGGAAATAAGGGAAGCTGTGGAAATCGGCGTTGCAGAGTTCCCGCCCTCGGAAAAGAAGCGTCCTCGCTTCGTCAATGTAAGTTAAAATCAATTACAAAATCAAATCGATTTATTCATACATTAATTATAGGTCTCAGAAATTATTCAAAAATAATACCAAGACGGCACGCACTAACAACATTTAAAACGTAGGATGCTATGGGGACATTTAAGCTTTTTATCTGCTAATAACTCAATCGTTTTACTGTTTCAGCAGGGTGACATTACATACTAGTATTAGCAATGTTTTTGTACGGTCTGGGAAATCTTTGAGTGTCAAAATTCAGACATTATTCCCGTAAAATCCCACTACGCAAACTTAATTGCTTGAACATTTTCCCATAAATTATGCAGAAGCAAAAACGATTTTTAACATATAATTACTGTATAACCACAATCAATCAGTGCAATACCAAGTCGAAAAAAAGGCAATCAAGTCCATGAGAATTCACTATAAACTGTAACTATCGATGATTGTTACTCATTAAACAAAACAAAAGAAAACCAACAATCGTTTCTCAAATATCGGTAATCACGCGAGTCAACTACGACAAACGACAAACGCATTAACAATTAGCTTAGTTCAACTGTTAAAAGCTTTAATTGTTCATTTCAAGTATTGTTTTATAAAGTTAACACCAACAGCACGTGGGTCGTGAATTACAATAAGTAACTCACGCTGCTGGGAATGGTAAATTTACATAAGCTTGTAGACAATAAGGTTGTTAAACTATTGCTTGCAATGAGCAATTTAGCGCACCCCCATAGGGTTGTTTATCCGTTACCTAGGAGAAAACCAGGGGACTCGTGCATATTTCCGGAAAATTCATTCTAAGAAAATTCCAATTTATTTTAAGCTGAGATTTCCGTGCAACCAGTCAATAATTTAGAGGTGAAAAAAAAAAAAAACATTTGACGACCCTTCTCAAGTTGGATTCTCATGTAAGTTGCCAAAAAAAAAAAAAAGAATTGTTCATACTAGGAGCCAAAGTTATCATTTAACAGGCTATCTTAACAATTTCGCTTCTTCCTCAGATGGTTCAAATTTCGATGCCATTCATGAAGATTTTCCCATTGACATTCATGCCAGCTTCTTGGATTTCCCGAATATTTTGGAATTTTCTAGCGAAGAAATTGATCATGAATCAGAATAAGATAACGGTAGTACCGAATTATTTTGCCAAGTCTAATAAATCGACTGGCATAGATATCGATAGATTTGCTTAATTTGTTCAAGTTGTAACTGATAGATAAAATTTATTCAAAGCTGCATAATAAATGCCTTGAAA
>JAHWFP010007767.1:0-10714 GCA_023313725.1 Lithobius niger | reverse complement strand
TATTTATACAGAATGCAACAATGGACGAAAGCAAAATTAAAGTGGACGAAAGCAAAAAAAAAAAAGGACGAAACCAACGTAAAAAAGCTGAAGTTTGAAGCAACAGTGTTTTAATTTGCCGTGTTTGCAGCAACAGTGTTTAATTTGCCGTATATTTCAAATAACAGGAATGACACAAACCCTGTCCAACGAGCCAACTTACAGCGAAATATAATTAGTTAACTATAATAAGCAAAATAAAATAGTTCAGTTAAAGTACAATAGTCGGGCCTTTTAAAAAAAGAGTCGTTTTTTAAGTTCAATAACCTCTTTAAAATTTCTCGAAACTTTGCAGAGACAGTTTTCTCAGTTAAAGAATTTCAAACGGGGTAAAAAAAATGGACTTCCAGTCCAGACTACATGTCTGAAAGACCAATTGTGGCCACAGTCCTAAGTATGGGGCTAAAATCAAATAAGATTTAAACTTACGTCATGGAACTTTTTCTATTGTTAGGTATTTGCAATCAATGAATGGTGAAATAATAGAGGCAGGGGAGGGTTGGGGGAGATGCAAATACATTTACATTAAAACCCACGTAACCTACAGAAAGTCGAACCGAAATCCCTACTGACGAAAAAACTGTTTTTTTAAAGTTCATCATCTGACGTACTTGATCAAGGACCAATTACCAACACTGGCTGAAATTTAAATTAACACACTTCCAGGTGTACTCCAATGAAGTGAGCGCTGGTTTTAAAACCTACCATGAGCCAACTCTTCATCAACATGGGTTGCCACGCGCCGCCACCACTGGTCAGGTTGCAATGTAGCCGCCGCCACCATTGATTTAGCAATTGCAGTACAACGACGTTTCTAAATTTGAAATGAAAAAATCGAGCGAAAGTTACAGTTGATTTTACTGCTAAAAATTCGTAAATGTAGTGATCTGCATTATTTACAGATAGTAAATTTGTTTCAATATGGAGAAAGAAAAATTTAGAATAGTCAGAGACTACAAAAAACGTGTGTACTTTACGGGAACATTGCCGAAAATCACTGCTGCCCTCCGAACATTGGCGTGCCAATTTGCACTGCTGGCCACTACAAAAAAAAATCACTCTTCACCGCCGTCTAAGAACGTGTTACTGGCACACACCTCTACAACATTCCTCTATTACTGCTTCTGTCCAAGAGGTGGCAGGACACGCTGGCACAGCACAGAGCCTGTTCGACAAACTTAGTAAAGTGCATAGTTCTTTATAGAAAGCACGAACTTCCCATCCACTTAACTTATATCTGTGCTCTTATTTATTAGACGTCTATACTTAATCTCAAAATTACCTGCAATAATTTACTCTCCTCGTAACTTCCGTATCTACTTCAAAGCTATAATCACCTTTTATGAAAACGGGTGCTATTCTGACTCGGGTTGCAACGCAAACCCGTATTGACTGCACATTAAACAAACGTGTCTTATGATCCCGTGTTTTATTTTTTAATTTTGTTCGTTTTATTACTTTTCGCAAAATTACCGGTTATTAAAACTGCACCCTACATTTTAAATATTATTCTTCCGTAGGCACATGAATAAACTCAACCCACATTTTATAAAAACAACAATAACCCTTAGAAGTGCCGTGTGCCCACTAAAAAGACTCAATTCATCAAAAACTCTAATGAGGTGCGTAAATTGGTATATTCTTGGATGTAACCAGCCTGCCTGTTTACTGTATTTCATTTTAACTAAGAGCTTTTCTGAAAACATTTTCGAGATAAAGAAGAAATCACAAGGAAAAGGGTAAACTGAAGCAAGCAGTCTGTATTAAAGACTGGCCTTGTGAGGAAACACAATACACAAGTCTGAGAAAGAAAAGACAACTGCCCCGACTGGGACTCGAACCCAGATCTTCCCATTTACTAGCCGGGCACTCTAACCACTGCGCTACTGGCGGGTCCTGGCTACAGGCTCCAGCCGAGTTAAGTACCTGTTCAATCTTTCTCATTGGTGACCTAGAGGTCAAACGTAAATACAAGGAGGGAAAGCAACATTGCTTCTTGGCCTCCACACAAGAAATAATGCAAGTAGTAAATAAAGAAGAAATCACAAGGTAAAGGGTAGGGTAAACGAAGCAAGCAGTCTGCATTAAGACTGGCCTTGTGAGGATACACAATACACAAGTCTGAGAAAGAAAGTAAAGACAACTGCCCCAACTGGGACTCGTTTACTAGCCGGGCACTCTAACCACTGTGCTATCGGGGCGAGTCCTGGCTAGTCTCCAGCCGAGTTAAGCAGCTGTTCAATCTTTCTCAGTGGTAACCTAGCGGTACACCACTGTGTATTGTGTATCCTCACAAGGCCAGTCTTTAATGCAGACTGCTTGCTTCAGTTTACCCTTTACGTTGTGATTTCTTCTTTATTTACTATTTGCATATTTCTAGTGTGAAGGCCAAAAAGCAATGTTGCTTTCTCTCCTTGTATGTATGTTTGTGACCTTTAGGTCACCCACTGAGAAAGATTGACCAGCTACTTAATGAGTGGTGGATCATAGGATAGATTTATCTTACAAGACTCCTCCTTTAAAATCAAGATTAAAACTCCAATCCTTGCTATCTCTTCTCGTTAAAATGATGCAATTTATGCTTGGTTGGTTGGGTGCTTGGTTGGGGTAGTTCGTCTTCTCCTCTGGAAGTAGAAGGCTACAAATATGAGAAGTTTGCCAAAAGAAAGCAAATTAACCCGTTCTTTGTGTAGGCGTATTTTTAAAGTCCGAGCTGGGTCCTAAATGACCATTTGCAACAATCGGCAACAATCACCCAACAATGCCTCAACAATACATGACGTCATGATTGTTGCCAAATTTTTTTCGTGGACTCGAAGCCGTTCGGAACGTCCATCAACAATGGACTATGGCAACCGACGAACGTGGAACGAGTCAGTAACTTGTTCTCAGTAATAATCAGTAAACACGCGCAGGTTTGCGTTACATATATATTTTAAAATTGGAGTCATTCATCTCATAGTCTATAGTATACGGACAAATCCAGGACAAGAGAATAATCGTTTAGCCGTAACACAAAGACAGAAAAAGATTAAATGCTAAATACTAAATTACGTGTAGAAAGTATATTGACACCAGAAAAAGTTGCCAAGAATATTGTTACGTGTGCGTCTGTATCATTTCAAGCAGCAATATTCGAGCATTAGTGTTTACTTAAAGTCATCAGACGGTACCCTCCTTATCTGTGCTGAAACATAGCTTTTATTATTTGGCTACGAGTTAGTGTCTTGTGTAGGCCTAACTTTCATTCAAACCGTTGCGTTTTCAGTTGACGCTCTGCTGCTGTTTCGCCAAGTGAGGGATCATCAGAAAGTGATAAGACGCTTATGGAAAAATATGTACTGAGCAGGACGTAAAGAAAAATTCTTCCAATAAATAAAACAGAAAACCCATGTAGAGTGTAGTACTAACACAAATTACAAGTGATGTGTGGTTCTGGGTTGTTACATGGATTCAGTCACGTTTCTGAGGAAATGTTTGCGCTGATTGAGTGAGCGAAGCGAACGAAAATCAGCGTTTGTCATCAGAAACAGCCTTTTTTCCTAAATAGTTATTAAGTACTAGGCTAAATATTTATTCAGTAATGAAAATGAATCTGTTGAATCTTGCGAAAAGAAAGAGTAGGTGCAGTAACCGTTTGTTTACGAATTGAATCCTTACGAAAAACGCGTACTTCTGATCATTTGCTTGGTCATGTGACTGTTTGTTTTTGATGTGGAATTATCCGTCTTTGCATAAGTATTGAAACAAGAAATCTCCTCGAGCGCGGCGGTTGGGTGGGTGGTTGGTTGGTTGGTTGGGGTAGTTCGTCTTCTCCTCTGGAAGTAGAAGGCTGCAAATATTAGAAGTTTGTCAAAAGAAAGGAAATTAATCCGTTCTTTGTGTAGGCGTATTGCCAAAGTCCGAGCTGGGTCGTAAATGACCGAAATTAACCAAAAATAACCATTTGCAACAATCGGCAACAATCACCCAACAATGCCCCAACAATACATGACGTCATGATTGTTACCCAATTTTTTTCTGGAACGTCCATCAACATTAGTCTGGCGTCAACAGACCAACGAAGTGCGAGTCACTAAATTGTTGTTCTTAGTAACAATCAGTAAAGACGCGTAGCTTTTCGCAGTACTATTTTATTACCCGTTTTAAAGTTGGAGGTATTCATTGAAAGTCGATATACGGACAAATCCAGGACAAGAGAATAATTGTTTAGCAGTAACACAAAGACAGAAAAAATGAAATGCTAAATACTAAATTACATGTAGAAAATATATTCACACCAGTAAAGGGTACCAAGAATATTATTACGTCTGCATCTGTATCATTTCAACCAGCAATATTCGAGCATTTGTGTTTCCGTAAAGTCGGTTAGCCGGTTCTTTCCTTATTTGTGCTAAAACACGAGCAGGTTAGGATAAGTTATTGTCGTGTGTAGGCCTAACTTGCGTTCAAACCGTGGCGTTGTCACATGACGTTCTGCAGTTGTTTCGCTAAGTGAGGGGTCATCAGAAAGAGCCAATGGAAAAAGCTGAACTGAGCAGGACGTAAAGAAACACTTGTGATGTGGTTATATTGATTCCAGTCACGATTCTTAAATAATATTTGCGCTGATTGAGTGAGCGAAGCGAACGAAATCAGCGTTCGTCATCGCAAACAGCACTTTTTCCTAAATACATTTTGGAAGTAATATAGGCTAAATATTAATTCATAGTGAAAATGACCGACTTTCTACGTTGGATAAAAGGTCATTGGTCCCAGCCCAAAAGTTCAACAGGTATAGATACTGAATTATATAACATTACAACTCTGGAATGACATTATTAGACCATTTTTAGTTTTGTTTAAACTAAAAACCGTGGCGTGTTCTGTTGATGTGTGATTCATGGTGGTTGGCTGTTGTGGTGGCCACGTTTCTGAGGCGCTGATTGAGTGAGCGAAGCGAACGAAATCGGCGTTCCTCATCGGAAAAAAGCACTTTTTTCTAAATACATTTAGTAAGTAATATAGGCTAAATATACCTAGATACAGAATGCTAACATTACAACTCTGGAATGACATTGACCATTTTTAGTTTTGTTTACCACTTGTATTATGAACTGATGCACTAAGAAAAACGCGCACATTATTTGGATCACTTCCTTGAACATTTGTTTCACAATTTCTGCTAGGAGTGTTTGTCAGGACCATACGAGTTTCACAAAAAATTCTCCTCGAGCGCAGCGAGACGCGGCGGAATGAGCGAGCGAAGCGAGGGACTCCGTTAGTCTTAATCATTAAAAACTTACGGTTGGTATATATGTACCTCTTCTCCTCTTGAAGTAGGAAGGCTAAAAATATGAGAAAGGTGTCAAAAGACTGGAAATTAATCCGGATTTCGCGTAGGCGAAAAAGCGGGAAAAAACCCTTTGGACCATTGTTGAAACGAATTTTTCGAAGTTAATTGTTAGTTTCGGAATATCGCCTCTTCCTGCTGTGCGGATGGTCCACAATTGTTGCGCCGCGTAGGATGCGCGTGTTACAGTACTGTTCAACAATGAGCCACGTGCAGCTCGCTGATGGAACGACTCAAGGCCAATTCATGCGTGTGCCAGAAAGAAATTGCTTTTATCGAGGCTTTTGTTGTCAGTAGTAGTATGGCTAACAAGCTGAACAAGAGGTGCATGTAGCTATTGGGTGGCCAGACCGTTGGAGTGATGTATGGTTACCACATCGTTTGTTTATGAACTGAAGCCTTACGAAAAACGCGCACTGCACTCATTTGCTTAATCGTTTTAGATGTGGAATGTCTGTCAGCAGTATAAGAGTTGCGGCATGAAAGCTCGTCGAGCGCAGCGAGACGATGCGGAATGAGCGAGCGAAGCGAGCGACTCTTCTAGTATAAATAAATCTCCACAATGTTAAAATAAAACTATTCAATATACCTTGTGACGAAATAAACTGCAAATAAATTTTCTGATTTTATGAATAGACTGACTTTGTAGCGGCGTGCAGTGTATATTGTGTGTAGTTGCTATATAATTGGTTTCCTCAAGTTTCCAAAAATAGAGATCTTACTACACTATACCCATGCCTTATTTCCAAATTTTTATCCTTGCAGAATCATGGTGGTAATCAGGAAGATTCTATTACTTGCGAAGGTTGCTTACTACCGGAGGACAAAAGGTAACCTAGAATTTCAAAGAACCCAGTATAAATGATATTGTGTTGCTGACAGTATCTTGGTTGACTAGGAGACGTAGGTCAAACAGCCTGACACTTAATCTGGTAAACTAACGATTGTTGTGTTTGGGTGTGTTGAAATGCATCTGGTTTAAATTTCCAAATATGTGGGAGTGAGTCTAGGGCCGCAGCATGTAGTCGTGTGTTAGGTTTGAGGATTTTTGGGAGGAATTGGTGGTTGCAATATCAGAGCTGAAGCAGAGGTTGTATATTCACTTGGACCAAAACTAGGTGGAGTTGGTGAGCCTTTCTTTGTGAGAAGCAATAAGTTCTGAAGGAAACCAAGACAAACCAGATACTTCTATCATCAATCACATTTGCATGGCCATAACAAGAGCATTTTAACGAAGTGCTTTAAAATGCATCAAAGAACGGCACCTGTTTACAAGACGCAAGACCACGAATAGAACCATGCCGCTAGCAAAGGCGATTCGGCCAGTGGGAACAGAAAACTCTTCCTACCTGCCCTCCCTTTGGCAGGCAAATAGTGGGCAAATAGTGGGCAGCATGGCAAATAGAGGCCATGCTGCTCTACCCCCTGATCAACTTGGTAAGCTTAGACCCAGGTAACCAAACATATGCAAGACTTGAAGGTCTTCCTAGTCATGCACATGTATATCAGTTGATTTGCCTGAAGTTCGAGTGGCGCCAGCACAAACGTGGGCACCATAACTGTCCGCCATTTTGACCAGGCGTTCACCAACGTCTCGAGGTGATTGCGAGTGTTTACATGAATAAAGACGATACGCTTCAGACTGCCAATCCACCTCCGTGAAGCCCTTTTGGGTCTGTATCGCCAGATGATAGAAAGCGCCACGAACGGGTGTTGACAAGACCTACGGAGGCGAAACGGACGCGATGTGCATCCCACAGAAGCACTTTGAAGTGGTCATGCAGACGTAGTGTTTGTCAATTTCCGCAGCCTTGTAACCTTGAAACAGTGTAGTTTGTGTATGTTGCATGTTATTGTACAGCACTGGCAGATGAATGTGATAATTTGTAAGTATATTCTTGAACTCTTTGCTTGAACGTAAATTCGAACATTTTTTTCACTTAAAATTTTTTTTTAATATTTCCTATTTGACGTTTTGTTTCCATTGTTTTATCCTAATTGACAAACGTTTGTACCGTCACTTTCTTGTTTTGTTAATCGTTAAAATACTAAAAGGCACGTGCCAACACGTTCTACACGTCAAGTCGACAAATGTCATGTCAGGACCAACGTGATTTTCATATACATACGTGTTTTAAGATTTACTCCATCGACAGAAAACTCTTGTGCGCTTTCTGTGGAATTCTGGCATACGAATGATTGCAATAAAAACGCCTGCATTAGGATGACGTCCTCGAGTGAAGTTCTTTCATTTGCCTAAAAGGCAGTCAAAACTATTAAGAGTACAAAATATGGGGTCCAGTTCTTCGGGAGGAATCAAATCGATTTGAGAATCGTGAAAATCTGTTCCATCAACTTCTGCAAATATAGTGTGTAAAGCCGTGTATTCTTATAGTCCAGCTATCCTTTGCACAAATCAAATTAAATACAAATCAAATTAAACAGCAAGTTTGTTTTTCCGCAATTTCTTGGACTTACACATCAAAGATAGAAGTGGATGAATTTTTTTTTCAGGAGAGCCTGGTCCGAATTTTTTTCATTACTAGGCTCGGCAACTCCGTATTCTACGTTGCAATACAAACTATGGGGTCCAGTTCTTCGGGAGGAATCAAATCGATTTTAGAATCGTGAGAATCCTATGTTCCATCAATTTCTGCTAATATAGTGTGTAAAGCCGTGTACTCTCATAGTCCAGCTATCCTTTGCACAAATCAAATTAAATACAAATAAAATAAAAATACAAATCAACTTTAACAGCAAGTTTGTTTTTTCGCAATTTCTTGGACTTGCACATCTAAAGGTAGAATTGGATGATTTTTTTTTCTATTTTGAGGAGAGCATTGTCAGAATTTTTTTCATTATTAGGTTTGGCAACTCCGTATTCTACGTTGCAATACAATCTCGTGGTGCTGGAAGTAGCTGTCGTAATATACGGAAGTTTTTCAGAGACTTTGGATATAAAGCCGTACTTGCATGTGTGTTTGGTCCAGTAGATTTTTAATAGTTCGTTTGTGAAGGCTTTGATAGATCAGTGGTGCTGGACATCGGTGGATCCCTCAAATACATTGTTTATTTTTAGTCTGCTATAATTTTTACTGGTCTTGATTCTATTGCCTTGATTCTTGAGTGGTAATTGTCACATTGAAGTATTGGAAAGGGCAGATACTTAATTTACTGTGTTGAACCACTTTGCTGTTACTTCCTTTGTTTGGTAAATGTTCACCTTTTATCTATATTCTTCTTAACCAGTATTGAAGATGACAGATGGAAGTTCGGGATGGGGGTGATCTAAAGTATTTACCATAAAATGCAAGACTGTTAGAAAACTGTTTAGTAAATGTTCACCTTTTATCTATATTCTTCTTAACCAGTATTGAAGATGACGGATGGAAGTTCGGGATGGGGGTGATCTAAAATATTTACCACAAAATGCAAGACTATTAGAAATCTGTTTGGTAAATGTTCACCTTTTATCTATATTCTTCTTAACCAGTATTGAAGATAATGGAAGTTCGGGATGGAGGCGATCTAAAGTATTTACCATAAAATGCAAGACTATTAGAAATCTGGAAGAGGCAACTTTATTGAGTGATGGCAGTGACTAGAGAAATTTGTGGACGAAAACTGTTTTATAATTACAAGTTTTTGAGTTTATCTTATTCTGGCCCTTAATTGTTTTATACTGCAGTGATCAGAACATAGCATTCATTACTAGACCACAAAGTAGGAACGAAAGGCTTTTTAGTTACTAAAAAGGAGGGAATCATTCTGAAACTGAAAAGAATTGGGCAGAGCCTTTTTGAAGATTTTAATACTAAAGAAATTTATATTCAAGTAAGCTCACCCTATCTACAGCGGCTTCATAATTATTGTATGTAGACTAGGAATCGGGCTTTGTGCTTATTGTAGGCGGAGTGAATAGAAATTTATTTAAATTTACATTATGTTCGTTTCAATGACTGTTCCACATTTGTGAATGCTCCTTAAAAATCTGGGTGTGGTGTTCACTTGGCTAAATTTGTGCTTTTTTTTTTGCCTTTTGGTGTGAGGTACTGTAGGCCTTTTGTTTTTTAACATTTTATCTTTTTTAGGTAGGCCTAAGCTACGTGTCATATTTATTTTAACAGGCTTTCGTCTGTCCCCATCTTTAGTCCCGTTCGTTTTTTGAATCCCATTTTAAAGATGTGTGGCATCGAGGCCGACTAAAAATAACACGCCACGTTATCTGCGACTGTTTTAGCTGGTACCGTAGCGTACCTCCGCCAATGATTCGTACCTTTCATCAATTGCTGCGCAAAACGTCAGTAATAATAGTTTTTAGCGAGCAGGCTTCAAAAGGTTGACAAATGCCGCTACTGATATACAGGGGTGGTCCACAAAAAACTGACCAACTGACCAACTTTTCTATTTAGCACCCCTCAGAACCAGGAGAGAACAGATCTTCCCGTTTCATTAGAGTTGATTTCTGTCCTCTCCTGATTCTGAGGGGTGCTAACTAGAAAGGTTAGACTTAGAAAATTTTGGGTCGTCAGTTTTTAGTGGACCACCCTGTAAAATGTAATCTGTACTGCCTCCGACGTAAGTATTAACGGTGCACACCTCTGTCTCCTATTGTGGCAGTGATCACTAATCTATAAGTAACTAGGGCGTCATCAGTTACACTGTTGATAAAATGGAGTGAATCTTATAACTGCACAATAAATTAGCTGCATAAACATTTATTTAAAAAAAAACTTAAAGGGTTGAAACTATATATCAGGCACAAGTAGTTTACGAGTGCTAACTACCTGTGTGTAAGTGCAAACAACCCGTGTTACGTTGGTGACGGCATTGTGGGTCATCTTTTCCGATGCATCGTGGCAGCTTCTTTCATTGACCATTTGCCTTTGTAGCGTGTCGCTGGATGGCTTTGACGACGGTTCCAATGATCGGTTTTCCGACTTTGGTTTGAGCAGACAAAGCACCGTCGAATCTAAATTTGAAATTTTGTTGGAAAGCGTCAAATTTGGAGGCCACAGTTGAGAATTAATGTTGGGAGAAATGTCGGTGCGCATTACATTCCTCTTGATATTTACTAACGATGGCAGATTTTCGGAAATTACTGGTGAGAAAATCTGGTTTAAATTGATGCAGCGGTTATTTCGCACTGCTATTGGTTATTTCGTACTGCAATATGGTTATTTTGTACTGCAGTGGTGTTAATCGTTCTGCATTACAAATTGATGTATAGTTTTTGTACTGCATTCCAGCCACTTACTGACCCCCCCCCCCCACACACTCGTACCTCCCCCAATTGTGCAGTTTGCGTGCTTTATGACGTTGCCTCAACTTGTGTTGGCGTTT
>JAHWFP010007764.1:29187-40084 GCA_023313725.1 Lithobius niger | reverse complement strand
AAAAAAAAAAAAAGTGAGCTATAATCCGATATTGTACGCCTCGCCTACTGTTACCCTATTGTTACATGTTGCAGCATTGTAACATTTTGACATTGTTAGCCGCTCCGCCGCCACCTCCTGTCCAATTTTCTGAAATTTTCGTGCGCAAACAAACTCTAATAAGCACTGCCAGACGACAGTGCTAATAACGAAAATATCATTACCATCACGCGTCCCACACCTATGAGAATCGACTTGCATACAACATTCGACATGCAAAATTGTCTAAAAAAAATTACAAGTCCTTGCATTCAATTTTCAAAAAGTGTCGAAAAAATCTGCTGTATTATGCCAATTATAATCCTGAATTTTTGTAATTTGCCATTTTTATGCCTGTCCAAAACTTCTACCATCATTACCGTAACGCTCATTGTTAATTGTCCTAGTCGTCACTAGATGCCAGACTATGGTACTGCTACAAGCATTATTGTCCATAGAGCTGACGCATCATACAACAATTCGGCAGCACGAACTCATCGTTTTCTGTAGGGAAAGCATCAAAAGGCTAGAATCAGGAGGGTATAAATAAGAACCATCATTACCATACCCTGTACGAAATAGATACGTAAACTTGTAAACCCAGAAAATTACCTTAGGTACTTGTATTGAACATGTACGTAGCGGAAACTAACGTTAAGCTTAACATCTACTTCGTGATTTAAATACAAAGTTCCGGAATCTGTCAGTTCGTCATTACCAATACGCATCATTACCATCATTTCAGCAACAATAATCGTTATGGTAATGATTTAAGGTGATGGTAATGACACAGATATTGTGCGGGGATGGGAGGGGAAGAGGTCACTGAAGGAAGGTTTTTTTTTTAACTAAAAACTTTACTGTAAAGCTTGTAGGATATTTCCAGTTAGTTACAAACACTTGAATTTCAAATCGATGTAACTGAAATTTCAGTTCCAATGTTATTCCCATAGAGCTAGGCATTACCATCACAGTTAATGTCATCACCATAACAGTACATGTTTTCATCACCTTTCAAGTCCTTCACAATCATCACCGGGCGTTACGGCTCAGAAACAGTTTCATTATATTAGGGCGAACAATAATAAAATTACTTAATGTCTTTCTTGGTATCAGAATAAATCAATAAAGGAAACTTTTTGATGTAAAATTTGGAAAATTACAATATTGCAGCCCCAAAAAAAATTTTTAACGGTTCTTATTCAGTCAATTGAAGTATCTCCTTGATTTTCATTTGCATGGTTTTTGGTTACTCAAATATATCAAAACGTCAACCCATGCAAGTCAAAGAACTATTAAAAGCAGCCATAAAACGGAGCGTGATGGTAATGACGTTTTGTCACATTCAACACCATTCTAAGGCCCATAACTTTTTATTGATGAAATTTGTTTCCTTTCAAGTCAAAAATTCATGCAAAATAGCCATTCTACATGCATAAAATACAAAAATTAAACAGTTTTGTGATAATAAAAATTTAAGTTTTTCAAAAGTGAAAATTTGACATTATCTGAGAATCACCCACCCATACACTGTATTAACGCATTTTAACTTCGATAGACCAAACAAACAAAATATGTCTCTTAAGAAAGCTGAAAAGATCAATACTACACAAACCTTTTAATGAACATATCTCACCTTTGTTCAGGATTAAAATTATCCTTGTTAAAGGTACATTCTGCCTGCCTTATAACAGCCACGCGTAGATCGCCACCCGCGCATGTTACCATCGCACCGTTTCGCGATACTCGGCGTAGTAATACAAGGCAGTAGCTGCGTTCCTCGTAGCGAGAAATGCAGCTACTATCTCAGTTGGCCTTGAACGTAGTAGTCAAAACAGCAAGAGGGCAAAAATTGTGTCGTCACAAACCGAAAAGATTTTCGTATGTTAATATAACACTTTATAATTTTGTAGGCTAGTGTCTAATAATTTTTCTTCGGCGATCTATTGGAATAATTAATTTTAATTTTTACCGCGCTAGTCTTTTAGATTTTTGATCTCATGGTAATTTTTAGCAAACGATTAAAAATAAGTACATGCACACACACCGATGAAATGTCATGGTTAGTGTAAGCGCGCAAAGGATCATATAATCGCAGTATGCTATTAAATTAGTTCCCAATATTCAACAGAATATCTCGTAGACGCAACATTAAAAAAAAGAATTTTTAGAAAGGGGTTGACTAACGGGAAGTAAATAGAACTTTGTACCGTACTTGGTGTGGAGGATCGAGGAAAATGGTGTTGGCAGGAACGTACCTTTAAGGAGCTTGCGTATTATAGAGGTGATATAATAAGTTTTTCAGGTGTAAGCCTAGTTTTGCCGTTAGTGGTCATAACACTCTTTATGTTTCGAACTGTGACGCGAGTTTTAATTGGACTGAAATTAGTAACTTATCATTAGTGTGTCAAAAACATCACGGATCTGGAATTCCATCCCAAAAAATACTGGAACTGTCGCTAGTGTGTCTTTGTTTTGTGAGAAAATTTTTACAGAAGTTATACGGTAAATATTTCTTCCCTTTTGCACTAACAAAGTCTTCTTGGTTTATTTTTATGATTTTTTTTAATGATTTTATGTTTGTATTTTCTCTTTATTCACTTTTAATTAATTTTTTTTAATCATCAAACTGTAAGATTTTACGTTTTTTAAAATAGTTATGTGCCATTTCAGTTTCTTATATCACATTAATTTTTTGTGCGTGTTTTTTATTGCCTGCCTCTCTCAGACTCAAAATACGTCACGGCTTCTGATTGTCTACATTTTTTCAAATGAAAGCTGAAAATAAAACCCTTTTCATTTAATTTCACCCACAGATAAATAACGGTCACCTTCTACCTCTATTCTTATTAATACATATCTTCTGTTTAGAATCATTGCAGATTTTTTCTTACTAAACCAAAGCAAGATGATTAGCGCCGTATTTTTTGTCACCTTATTTTCATTTCTGGGATTTGCTCTCTGCGATATGATTCCTTGTGTAGAAGTCGCAGCGGACTCCAAAACCGACCTGACGAAGATAAAGGAGGTACGAACTTCAAACAATTTTTTTTTTTGGGGGGGGGGGGGGAGGATTAAGTCAGTAAAGCCAAAATGAGCGAAATTAAGCTATGCTCGTCGATTAGTTGTTTTTTGAGCGTTGTTGACGGAACGTCTGAGACCCGGTGGACACATGCGTTTTTTTAACGTGCGTTGATGCTGCGTTACCGCATTTGCGGTGGGGTTTACGTGACATCTGTTGGGTACTGGACACATACCTTCGTCGACGTTGCTTTACCGCGCGTTGTTCGTGCGTTCGTTTTGCGACGTACTTTCCCTGGTTAACGCTACGTTAACGAAAACGCACCTCCGTCTCCCAGTACCTTGTGTGACTTGAGCGGTGCACACGTCCGTCGTTTATAGCAAAAAAGCGTTACCGAAAATGGCGTCCAATTTCGAAGAAATAGACATGGAATTGTTTATTGGGGGAGTAAAGAACTATCCTGAAATATGAAATGTTGCTGCAGAAATGATTGAAGACTCATTGGGAAGTAATTAAATTAAATTAAATTAAATTAAATTAAATTAAATTAAATTCATACTGGAAGAAAGCAAGCTCATGTAACCGGTTCACAACAAAACATACAACAAAAACACTTTAACACTGAGTCAGATCTTATTGTCGTTTCCAACTGTTGGTTGAAGGTGCAGTGACAACACTTTCTGGGAGTGCGTTCCAAAAATTAATGGTTCTTACAGTGAAATAAGACTGTCCAACAATGGTACGGATGCTGTGTTCTCTGGTTTGTATGACAGTCGACCGTTGAAAAAACTGGTCGACAGGCAAATCACTTCGCCAGACAGAATTTGACGGGTCTTGATAAGGTCACCTCTTAAACGCCTATCAACAAGGGTTTTCAGGTCAAGTCTTTCAAACGTTCTTCGTAAGACAAACCCTTCAGTGAAGAACAGTGCCTGGTGACGGATCTCTGAACTTGTTCTAACCTGTAAATATCACCACTGTAATGGGGTGACCTGGCGTGTACACAGCATTCAAGTTTTGGTCGGATAAACGTCATATACAATCTTCTTGTATTCGTAAGAGTCCGCGATTTGAACATTGACGTTAGAATAAGAAAACTTTTTCCGAACATCATTGACAACTTGTTGCACCTGATTATGGAACTTAAGTTGGTTGTCCGCAAGGATGCCCAAATCTTTCACGACGGTGTGTTCTTGCAACTGATGACCAGACAAGTAATAGTGAAAATCAACAGCCTTGCAGGTTTGCCAATACGTAAAATAACACATTTCTCTGGATGAAACTTCATTTTATTGTCAACTACCCATTTATCTAACCGATCAAGGTCATCTTGAAGCTGCTGGCAACTTTCAAGTGAATCAAAGAACTTAACCCGGTATTTTTAGTTAATCTGCAAAGGATGTATAATATATTCACCCTGGTACGAATAAATCAGTTCATTTCAATGTACCAAATATCGTCGCATTGGTTTGAAAATATATGTTTTGTACGCGAGATAGGCGAAAAAAACAATATCGTCGCATTGGTTTCAAAATAAAAATTTTTGTACACGCGGTTAGCAAAATGGGTTGCGGCCGAATGCGTAGTGGCGGTACTTCACGGTCATGTGTGCATTGATTGCTAACGTCAACGCAGCGTCAGCACGCGTTAAAAAAACACATGTGTGCATCAGGCCTAAGATGGTCTTTGGCGATACTGATAAAACATCCATTTCAAACGTACCTTCCACAACGCTTAGCAAACAGCTAATCTATGAGCTTAGCTTTAATCGATTGAGGATGGTAGCTTTGGGTCCAATGAAAAGGTCTCGTAGGGACAATTAAAATGGTGTATTGAAACATCAATATCGGTCAATAATTAATAAAAGTAGCACTAAGCTTGTCAAAAACAGATCTTCATCTTTGTTAGGCCTAATATTCCCATTCTCAATACACTTTGAGCCCCATAAGCAAGCAAATTGTAGTTAATCAGAAGAGCAATGTGTTACGCTCTGCACGAAAAAAAAAACATTCCTAAATCATGGCCTGTGTTAAACTGGGCTTGCTGTTAAACTGTTGCCAAATTCTAGATGATTTCTTTAGTAATGATAAAGATACCGACAATGTTTCCTAATTTGTTTACAGGCATCCTACGTTTATTTTTGTCAACGCAGTAACAAACCAAAGGATACCTACTGTTCACTGAGATTCAACCACGAAAATGGAACATTAGTTGGCTGGATGGCCACTTATAATGAAGAGTGAGTAAATTGTACTAAACGAATATTTAAATAGTTTTGTTACGTACATAGACTTTTTAAGCGTTATCTTTGCTCAGTTTTCAGGACACTGCCAGTGGTGTTCCCCGCTCTTCCGCGACATCTTAAAGGGAAGTTGGGGGTTGGGGGAGGAAAACTTTAGTCCAACATGGGATCCAATGAATGTCTTTTCTTTTTTCAGTTGGGCGAGACA
This sequence comes from Lithobius niger, assembly GCA_023313725.1. Taxonomy (NCBI): domain Eukaryota; kingdom Metazoa; phylum Arthropoda; class Chilopoda; order Lithobiomorpha; family Lithobiidae; genus Lithobius; species Lithobius niger. Next base: position 34,594 of record JAHWFP010007764.1, on the reverse strand, counting down.
TGTAGCCCATTTTTGCGAAACGTACAGTCTGTAGTGTTTGAAAATGAGTTTAGTCGTGTATCATCAAACACATGTGGATATAGTCTTGAAAATAATCGTCATGTGACACTTGTGCTATTTTGTAGTAAATTGTACCAAAATAATAAACCCCAAAACATCAGCTAACATCATGCGATCGTATTCGTAATTCTTTAGGGTAATTCCTTCGTCTAAAATTGCTAAAAAAAATCATTATTATTTTCCAGTGAAAAGATTCCAACCTACACGGAATTTGATTTCCACCCACAAGAAGGTGGCATTATGTCCTATAGTTTCGACAAAAAGGGTAAGTAAAAACTTCACAGCTCACGCTACATTTTTAATAAAAATAACTTAAATAAAAAAAAAATTGAGATTAGCTTTAGTTTTATTCCTCATTACAGTTTTTAACCAGTCAACTAACTTGTTACATCCACTGTACTGATTTCCTTCACGGGTTGAGCAGCGTGCAGCTTGTTTCTTGTATTATGCCTATGCCAAAAATTATTTCATTAATCGAAAGAATCATTAATCTGTAAGAAGCCAGAGATGTACAGCTGGAACCAAGAATCTGACGCCCCAGTGCTCGCAGCTACCCGTGCACCTTAAACGAAGGACAGCGTCAGTGGGAAAACGACGGTGCTTGACAAAGAAGATTTACAGAGAAATTAGGAGACATTGTAAAGAACCCACTTGCTAGAAGCCTACTTCTTGGTCGTATGCCTCTTGTTTTAACTGGCTGTAAGTTGTACAACCCTGTGTACCAGGCTGCTTCTGTTATTATCGGCTGTGTCTGCAGGGTCTTATGGGCTTCTCGTTCTGACTGGCCAATAAGGTGTAAACCACTGTGTACCAGGTAGCTCTTGTTCAGGGGCAGCGCCAGACCCAGGCCTACCCATGCCCGGGTAGAAATAAAATATAAAATAAAATATAAATTGTGAAGTAGTTTGTCAAAATGGTTTCAACTCTTAAGCCTTCCGTTGCACAGCATTGACAGCAATGCAACGGACGCTGTATGAAAGACCGAGTTTTAGTCAATCCTAGTCAATTGAAATCAAGAGCACTTTAATATGCTTATGAATCTGGTGTGTTCTGTCAGCTTGCCCGCTGGATATTAAGACTTAATTTAGCAGGATGAAGTAGTAAGTCTAGCAGTGTGCAGTAGTGATTTAAGTTATAATGGCACTATCACAGATTGAAAGTCCGCAGAATCTGCCAACATCTAGCCCTATCTAGCACTTTCTAGCACTTGCATGTATCATGGACGTATATACTATCACACATACTATCACACTACGTGCTTGCATCTAACGAAGGAAAGCACAACGCCATTTCTTTTAACGAAACAAACAAGCCACGAGCCTCCTTAATTATTGAGTGAATACTTGGTATGTCCTCGTGCACCTGAGAGCAAGCTATAAAGGTTAACTATATCACTACCGCTAGAAGGCGTCATCATGGTGTTTTCGTTCGCTTTTCAATTTAATTGGCAGAGTGATAAAACTACTAATTTCAACCGTGAACGGGGTTTTATGACCGTATTCCGAGTGCCCCGGGATCCGTAGCGGATCTACCTCACCGGGGGAGGGGGGGGGGGAGGGACTGCTCCAACCCCCTTTAGAGGTTTCTATATTCCATGAATTATATATTACGTGCTTTACACATAAGGAGAAGGTCTAAAAATGACCATGTAATTTAGAAACACGAAAAGCTTACATGAACACAAATAATTTGTTCCGTCTCCAAAAAAATTAGCACTTAATAGCATCAAGATCGAGAGTAAGGGGGTAGGGTGATGCGATTCCCCCTACTCCCATCCACAACCAAAATACAAAGTCGGAAAAATGGGCCTCAGTCGGCTGAACGAATTACATATAGCAAAAAAGTTTCTCAAAGGTTTTCTTGCCCTCCCCCCCCCCGATTATAAATTCCTACATCCGTGCCTGGAGTATTACAGGCGTGCCCAGCCAGAGCCCGGGTAGAATCGGACGTAGCGCTGCCCCTGCTCCTGTTATTACTGGCTGTGTCTGCAGAGTGTTGAGGGTTTCTAATTGGCAGTAAGGTGTAAACTGCTGTTTACCAAACAGCTCCTGTAATTAGAACTGTATATGTACGTCTTGGATGCCACTTGTTTTGACTGGCTGGTAACCATTGCATACTAAATACACACCTCCTGTTATTACTGGCTATGTCTGCAAAGTTTTGTTTGCTTCTTGTTCTGATTAGGCAATAAGGTGTAAACAACTGTGTACCAGACAGTTCCTGTTATCACTAGCTATGTCGGCAGGGTCATGTATGCTTCTTGTCTTATCTTGACTGGTCGATTCCTCAGATAAATTACGGCTGTCTGTGTGAGCCTTTAAGACACTTCGCAGACACTTCTGTCTACGTGAGCCTTTAACACATTTAGGCGATTTAAGACAATAAGCACACTAAGACACTTAGCACACTAAGGCCCGTATTCTGAACGCTGACTAAAACTCGTACTTGACTTGAAATGACGTCACACTTATTTAGTGCCATTCACCACCAGAACTTCGCTTGGATACATTTGGAAGAAATCGGGTGGTGAATGGCACTTAAACGGTGTGACGTCATTGACTTGAAATGACGTCACACCTATTAAGTGCCATTCACCATCCGATTTCTTCCAAATGTATCCAAGCGAAGTTCTGGTGGTGAATGGCACTAAATAGGTGTGACGTCATTTCAAGTCAAGTACGAGTTTTAGTCAACGTTCAGAATACGGGCCTAAGTCACAGCAGACAATTCTGTCTACGTGAGCCTTTAAGACACTTAACAGGCTTAATACACTTAACAGACACATATGTCTACGTGAGCCTATAAGACACTTAGCAGACTTAAGACACTGAGCACATTAAGACACTTAGCAGACAGTTCTGTCTACGTGAGCCTTTAAGACAGTTAGCAGTTTGTAAGTTCTGTACAATTTTAATTTACAGTCAGTAAAAAGCTGCATTAGAAAGAAAGTGAACTTTGTGTAGGTTTCTGTCCAGAATTATTTTAGGTTCAACTATAATAACGTATCTGCGTCACGTATTTCGGTTGATACCGTACTCTGTACTAGCACTGGATGAAATATAGAACTAAAAAAAAAAAAAAGAATATTTTTGGTGAATGTCCTGTTAGTGGCCTGCCCAGGTTTCAACTTGCAATTTGACAAATATTTAGCGACAATACGTTAGGAAAAATGTTATAACGGAAAAAAAACTTGGCAAAAAAAAATCCTTACAGCTGACAAATATTTTCATATGTAAAATTTGGCCTTTTACTTAATTTTCTACGTTTCTTGTGTTTTAAAAATTGTGTTATCCGTGTAATTTCTGTGAAACTTAATTAGTTTTGTAACCACCAATTTTTTTTTTTTTAGCTTCCGGAAAAGTGATTGCAAGTACTGAAGACAACAAATGTATTCTGTTTTGGGAATGTCCGGAAGAAAGTAATTACTTTGATGGTAAATATTTTGACTGTTAAAACGATATTAAATCAATCCGAGCTTCTAACAGATATCTCTTAAGGCGGATATTGACGTTCACTTTGGATGGTCATCCCTGAAGAATCATCAATGATAAAAAAAATCAAAAAAATCATGTAAACAATCAATCATCAAAAGTGATCATAAGATAACAGGATGGGCTGCACGAAGTTAGCTCAATTCTGCTGTTGTTCACTTTAAATATATCATTGTGGATGAGTCATCTGAAGTGAACCGTCCAAACATGTGTTGTGAAAGCTTGTTACGTGCTTGTGGTCCGGCCGAGCTAAGGGATCCGGCAAAGAAAAAAAAAATGTTCGAGATTTGTAAATCCGTAAATCTTCCAACGGATTTACGGAGATTCACAAAAGATTTATACAAGTATAAGATTAAATGATTTACATGAAGATTTGCAGATTTGTTGGGATTTAAAGATTTACTAAAGGTTTAAGTAAGATTTAATGATTTGCACGACATTTTTTTCAAGATTTATAAAGATTCACGTGAAGATATGCTGGGATTTAAATATTTACAAAAGATTTAATTAAGATTTACGTGATTTACAAGATTTGTACTAGATTTTACAAGATTTGTACAAGATTTACAAGATTTTAATGATTTACACAAGATTTAGAAGATTTACACAAGATTTGCACATTTACAAGATTTGCACATTTGCAACGGATTTATAAATCTAAATCTTGGGTGTACGAGATTTCTGGCTTTGTCGAACCCCTCGAGACAGAATCGGACTGGTTCCATCAGTCCATCAGCCATTGGTAAATGGGCCCCGCCCCCTTACTAAATGTAGAAAAGTGCCCCCCCCCCCCCCCTCCTGGCCTCTCTCTCTCAATTGCCTCTCGCTGCGAGTAGGCTGGGACTAGGATCGTTTTTCGACCTTGTGGTAAGTAGATTTGTAAGCTATCGCATGTAATTACCGTAAAGCGCCTATTAAACGCCAGATCATGTGTAGACGTGAATGATCGCATAAACGCCTAATTTTCCGCGATGGAGTTAGGCTTAAAAACCCTTTCTGAATAGAAGTAAGATTCGAATTACGGCAGCACAGAAATTAATTTTAAAAGTGGGTGGGCCTCGTAACAAAGTTATACCGTAATTCGAATCTTACTTCTATCCAGGGAGGGTTTTTAAGCCTAACTCCATCGCGGAAAATTAGGCGTTTATGCGATCATTCACGTCTACTCATGATCTGGGCTCGGTCTAGCATTAACGCGATGCCTTTATTCTCATTTTTTTCAGGAATTTGGTTTATTTGTTTACTAGTTTATTTAGTTAGTTTTATGTATGAAGCTTTTAGTTAATTTTGTTGCAAAAAAAAATACACAATTTACGGAAGTGAATTGCTTTCCTTGAATCTATGAGGCGTTTAGTCAATTTGCAGCACAAAAATTACGATCTAAAATGCTTTAAGGTCAGACATCGTGAAATGAGCTAATTACAGACACCCATACAGGATTGTTAATAGGCGATTTACGATAAGCCGGCGGTCCACTTATGCAGAACAAACTGGGTAGAGAAGCCAATTAGTGAGCTAATTTTTGCTCATTGTACTGTACTTAATTATTTTGAACTATTAATAAAATCGTAACCAGGAAAATTTTACCCAACAAATAGTGGCAGGGACGTGCACACAGGGGAAGAGGGAGGGGGGGGGGCTCTAGCCCCTGCCCTCATGGCAAAGTGCCCCTTTTCCTGAAAAAAAGTGCCCTTTTACGGTGGAGCAGTGGCGTAAAACAGCCTACAAATATCGGAAAAGAGGTTAAAACACCCAAAAAAAAATAAAGTACATAGAAGAAAATTGCCCCTCTCCTCTCGGGGGCCTGTGCACGTCCCTGAACAATGGTAGGTAATTTTTATTGGGGGGGGGGGGGG